>JANHZT010003931.1:21698-41347 GCA_032468215.1 Stegonotus admiraltiensis
TCCATGAAAATGATGCAGTTGTAAATTTGGATTTAAGCTGTATATAAAAGAATTATATTTACATTCATTTCTTTAAATCAAATGTGTGAATATTAGCTTTTAGTATGCATTCTTTGTGGTATATTTGCAGATTTTATAAAAATACAAAAAAAAAACCCTTGCTATGGTGTTGTATGTGTTCTTATGCAATTTTCTTTAACTCAGTATGATAATTTTTTACTATTTATTAAAATGCCTAGGACTGTTTCTAGCAATAAATTAAAATAATGTTGATTATCATGATCACGATCATGAAAGATCATGAAAGAGAACCTATGACTTTCCAGATGTTTTTGAGCTACAGTTCTTATAGATTCAAGGTAAGGACTACTGATACTTCAGCAGCATCTTGTAGGCTAAATTCTTCCATCACTGCACTAGATGAATTGCCCATTGTCAAAGTCAGTTATATATCCTGTTGGCAGGATTGTTCATACATGTTTCTCCAAAAAGTTCAATTATAGAAATGAAACTCTGAAGTTGAACTTTGTTCTTAATTATATTTTTAGAATCACATGAAAAGTCATAACAAATATTAGCTTCGTTCTGAGTAACAAAACTGTTTTGTTATCCAAATGATAACAGGAGTGAAATGGGATAGAAGAGACTTTTCTAAGTATATTCTTACATTGAATATTATACATTTTGAAAATGCACAGCTCTTACCGTATTCAGATGTTACCAAGGTTCTAGAATTACTTTTCCTCCCTCTGCTGTATCCTTCACTATGGCTTGGATGCAGACAGTTGCTCTGTGCATAAGAGATGTATGTAGATACTCTTTCCCAACCTCTAGACTACAACATCATCTTGTTGATTTTTTTAAAAAATAAGAATGTCTATCTTACTTTTGAATCAAAATTCTAGTGATGCTTTATAAAAAGGTAATACTGTATAACAAGAGGGAGATTGTATTACCTGAAAGCATACAAATACAAAACAAGTCAAATTGAATTTACAAGGTAAAATGAAATAAAAGGTTAGAGCGTGGTATTCCAAAATTAGAATACCATTGAGAACGTTCTTTTTTACTATATTTCTCTAAGATGAAAATTATGTGGATGACAGTCTTTAGATAGCTTGGTTCCAAAATGTTATGAATACTACTCACCTGTCCAGACAAGTCACTATTAATCTTTTGTGGGAAAAATAGTATTGGCTCTCATTAAGTCCAATAAACGGGATATTTAAATAGACTTCTGATCCCTTACCTTTCAAGTTCACTTAGCCATGATGCTACTTTCTCTCTTTTCGCTATATATTGCTGTATATATCTAATTAAAATTAAAATTCTAATATTGAAGAAATATAATACATGGAATGCTGCCAGTATGACAGTTTTACACATAATTATCTTTTTTAATAAAGTATGACATAGAAAGTTTTACTTTAACTTCCTCTGTCGTTATCTATTACAGTATTTTGTTCATATTCACCAAGAAAGTGTATAACAATCACAAGATGATGATCCTGATCTCTTTCCTTCCCTTTGGCAGTTTAGTTAGCTAACATTAGAGAGGATTATAATTGTACAGCTGTCTAGCTTCTTATCAATTATGTGTTTGATGATAAAAAAAAAACCCTGGAAAAAATGGGATTCACCCTGTTTTTTAAACTGCTATTTATGTGAATGGCCCCTGAGCAATCCATGGCCCCAAAAAGTCCCTACAAGTAAGATCAGACTGTAGTTTATAGGTATGGACAAGTTAGGGATTCTAAGGTATAAATGGATATTTTAACATTACTTGAAACTCAAAAGATCCTATATACCCCCTTCCGAGTTTCCAGGTTGTAAAAGGAATTAAAAAGTTACATGGAGGACTAAACTGATTGTGCAGTTTAGCTCATCCCCCAAATCACAAAAAAATCTGACTGAAAATATTTGCCCCCACCCACTCTAGTAGCATGTTACCAGTAATCTCCCTTATAATCCCTTGGTCACCAAAAGAAAAACAGTTCCTCAAAAAAAGCCCCACACCTGGTTAAAAATGATTGCCTCTACCCATTTAATGGGCTCATCAGAGGTAACATTATTTGAAATCAGTTTTTATTTCTATATTGGGAAGGGTTAAAGTGCTCAAATTTTCCAACAAAATGTTCATGTGACAGATATTCAGTTAATATCCCTGAACTTTAGGTATATGCTTAAATACAATTTGTTCTAAATACATAAACTAAACATTTATTCCATAAAAAAAGATTAGCAATAAAAGATCATAGAAGTATCTGGATTTTTTGTTGCTGAAAATAATCATTTGGCAGTTGTACCTAAGCAAATGGCCTAGGTTTCCTCATACCTTTTGATAGGCAAAAGTTTCATAAAATGAACAATAGCTGGGTAATTTTTCATAGAAAAATTGCACATAGGCAAATTCTAGAAATGCTTCTTGTCAACTTCTATTGGAAGTGACTGTGGTGTCTCCTGAAAAATCTATTTGTGGTGCCATTTGTCCTAGGAAATTGGAATAGCCAGATTCTTAAATCATTTGGATCTACACTGTTGAAAACTATAGAATTATACAAAAGAACTGCCTAAATGAAAGAAGTAAACTGTTTTTTTAGTGATTGTAAGAAAACTCATTAGGCCACCTAATGAGAAGGAAGGACTCATTGGAGAAGAGTCCAATGCTGGGAAAGATTGAGGGCAAAAGAAGAAAGGGACGACAGAGAATAAGGTGGCTGGATGGAGTCACTGAAGCAGTAGGTGTGAGCTTAAATGGACTCCAGAGGATGGTAGAGGACAGGAAGGCCTGGAGGAATGTTGTCCATGGGGTCGCGATGGGTCTGACATGACTTCGCAACTAACAACAACAAAGAAAACTATTTAATTCAAATATTTTTGCTCAACACATCTGATAATCCTTGAGCCAGTCAGTTTCCAGGATTGAAACAACATACAAATATAATAAATTATACTCAAGATTTTTTGTAAAAATATACAACCATTTGTTTAGACCTTTTTTCTTTAAAAGGCAGCACATAAACTCGGCAGTTTTTGAAGAAATTGGGGTCCAAGAATCATATAGGTCCTTGGTGACTACCTTTAAAGTGCTCCATGGCTTAGGGCCCGGTTATTTGCGAGACCGCGTTCTGCCACCAATAGCCTCCCACAGGCCAGTTTGCTCACACAGAGAGGGGCTCCTCAGGGTGCCATCGGCCAAACAATGTCAGCTGGCGACCCCCAGGGGGAGAGCCTTCTCTGTGGCAGCACCTGCCCTCTGGAATGACCTATCCGGGATACGTATGATCCCGGACCTTCGGACTTTTCGTCGGGCCCTTAAGACTCATTTGTTTCATCCAGCCGGGCTGGCTTAATCCCATCTCTCGATTTTATTTCTAATTGATTTTAATTGGGGTGTTTTAAATTGAGGGCCAATCTTGTTTAATTGTCTTTTAAATTGATTTTTAATTTTTGTATGCTTTGTTTTATCTTGGCTGTTCACTGCCCTGAGTCCTGTTGGAGAAGGGCGGTATAAAAATCAAATAAAATCAATCAATCAATCAATCAATATAAATTTACTAAAGATAGTAACCATGGCTGGGACGCATGGACCTTCTGGATCAGACCTGGACATGTTATGGCCCACAGGCCATATCTGGCCTGTGGGTGGTCTTAATCTGGCCCATGGGGCGGAGCATCTGTGGCAGCACAAGGGGCAGGGCAGTGGTGGAGGGCAAGACTGCAGTGCAGTATCAGCAGTGGGAGTAGGGTGGCAGCATCCCTCCACAACAGTCCATTTCTCATGTGGCCCCTTGGAAAAATTCCCCAGCCATTCTGGACACATTTTTCCATCTCTAGTTGTGAATGTTGCATTATACTGCTGTGGAAGTCTTTAGCATCTGCTCAAATGGCAGCTGTAGCTAGGAAGGTCTTTGCTCAATTTACCTTACCTGTCAGTTGCATTCATTCCTGAACCTTTCTCATGCTCATTCATGCCTTAGTTACCTTAGAAAGATGCTACTATAATGTGCTCTATGTGGGGCTGTCCATGAAGACCAATTGGAAAATTAAGCTGATCAAGAAGTAGCAATGATAGCAGTTATATTCATGCTAGATTATGGTCATATAGCATCCCACCCATATAGCACTAAAACTGAGAGGGGCTTCAGAGCTGGTATGAACTTTATATAAGCAGCATAAAACAAATGGATAAAATTGTTTGCTGAATTTAGTAGTGAAGCGTCTGCATTATTCTACTTTGCAAACCACACTGGTTAGGATTACAGGTGTAATTCAAAGTGCTGGTTATTACCTACAAACCCAGTTCTTATAGCATATGGTAGTTATTTTGAGAAACCATGTCTTGCTGTCTCTACCCACCCTGTAAGATTTCATTTGGCATGTTCTGCATCCCATCTTTTGAACAATATAGCCAAGACCCAAGAGGTACATGCATGTCTTTTCTGTCACAGCATTGCTTTAGAAATTTGAATGTTCCTTACCCTGTTCTATATAAGTCAGTCCTGGAAACCTGGCTTTTTCCTCAGTCTTTAAGATGGGCTGTGGGCGTTTTTATTTCTGGGATGATCATCTCGGTGTTTTCATTAGCTTAATGTTGCATTTCTTTGGTTTTAAATTTGTACACCACCAAGAATAATTGAGAAATTGGACAGCTTAGAAATGTGAAATAGTTCAACTTCCAGGTTTCCAGTTATGACTCCCTTTGCTCTTAAAACTATGTAAGCTTCTCCTCTAAAGGAAATTCAGCAGTATGCTTACACATTTTAGACATCTATTTTTAACTCATTATGTGGTGATGTGACATATGTGAAGAAATATGCATAATGGCTGGAGCCTTGAGGGTCTTCAGAGATGCTAAGCAAAGCGAAGGCTAACAAAATTATTGTCAATACATTTTAAAAGCACAACATTCTTCTTATTTGTATGCACAAATGCACACATTAAAATGAAACAGCATGAAGAATTAAAAACAACCTCAAATAAAAATCATTAATAGAAAAAAATACTGAAAACGTCTACCTCAAATGAGGCCAAGATTTCCTTACAATAGTTTCCCTATAAGGAAATGAGAAGTACAACACACTAACAATATATCTACAGAACACTTTATTTTTTTTATAAAAGAACACAAATTGTTCATTTCTCAAAACAGACTGCATAATTTCAATTATAGAATAAAATTTTGGAGTGGAATTATAACTGGCTCATCAATGGAGGCTTAGACATTAAAAATAAATGCAACAAAAGTTCACATCAAAAAAAGGGGGAACAGTATTTTTCTATAGACACTATCAATTATCACCATTTACAATCCAACCTGAGCAAAGGCCAGAACTATTTGGTCATTTGGGACCAGATACTTTTCACACATTTTTGTGGACAATACTCTATATACTGAAGATCACATTTCCCTCTTGCCAGACTCATTGATGTTTTATTACATGCTTTTTCTTTTTAATCTTGGATGCCACAACTGGATTAGTGTTCTGGCTAGTTTGCAAAACCTGGAAGAAAATTTAAGTTCCATTTCAGAAAGTACTTGCTATATCAAAAAATAAAGAAGTGATGCAGTTAATAGGCTAGGAAAGGAGAATGACATATTCAACAAAGCATTTCCAGATATATGTTCTATGCAGATATATGCCACTGTATTTATTCACTGAAACTGCTGCATTTTATGTATTACAATTAATGATGAAATTATTAAAAATATCTGGCCAATGGTTTATTTAATACAGTGCAAAAATATTAAGTCGTTTTCTTTTTGTCCTGAAACACAAAGTCCTAGCCACCAATACTAGCTTTTCAGCATCTACATAAAGTCTGACAGCACATTTGGTATTTTACATGCTTTATTAAAATTGTATTCATATTTACAATATCTGTAGGAACCATCCTCCCACTTTTTGCACTCAAGCACTCACATCCATGCATACCCTCATTTCACAATGATATGAGGTTAGGCTCCTCAACTTTAAGGAGCTCCCTGGGGATGGAAAAAGTACTAATTGAGCTTATGTAAAAAGCAAAGGGAGAATGCATTTGGCCATTATACTCTTTAAAGTTTGCATGTGTATGTATATAGACGCACACACACATTATTTATATATATATATATATATATCTATATATATCTATAACACTGTGTATTTCTTTATATTCTATATACAGAATGACAACTGTTCCAGTAAACTGACTGTTCTAGCCAATCTTCAATGCTGCTTTTAGTAACGCATGTTATATTTTGGGTTTTCCTCTAAAACAATTCAAGTCTAAGTGAAATAAGGCACAAATATTTTGTTTTGATTCAGGGGAAAGAGAAGCATAGAAGGCAGATTTCAGATGATAATGTCTGCAAATAAATTCTCTTCTATCATTCAGGAGAATTTTATTTGAAACTATATAATCTGCAGAGCTCTGAAGTAGTTTTCTGAGTAGTCCCATTTATTATGTTTCAGCCGCTATGGTAACTCTGGATTCCTTAAAAGGACTACGTTTTCCATTTAGAGCTCAAAAAGTAGAAATTACACATGAAACACGTGAGCCTGTAAATAACGAACTGTTCAAAGGCTTCAACATGCTGCAAGAAATTGCTTTCTTTGCATTTTATATCCCTGGCCCCCATTAATGAAGTCTTTCCAGACACAGATAAATTGCCAAAAAAAAAAAAGGAATAAAGGAAAATGTTTGGCAGCACAAAGAATGCCTACTAATCAAATCAAATCTTCATCAGGAAAGGATCATATAAAACAAATCATTTTCTGTAGTAGATGAAGTATACCCAAGTTGTAGGGCATTCTTTGATGGGGAATAAAAGATTACAGTTCCAAAGGCCCCTGACTTTGGTGATTTACAAAGTTCATTCTTGTTTAGTGTGATCCTTGGTATCTTCTTCATCTGTATATTCTGATGGCTCCTCTCCTGGCTTTAGGAGTCTACCTACATAGTCATATTTTTCTGGAAAAGAAATAAAGAATATTATAATACATATATTTAAAAATCAGTTGATATCATCCTACTTATTACATTTGTTGTTACAACGCTATCATAAATTTATAAATTTCATGGCTGTCTTATTACAGTCTATTTTCTTGAAGTAATACATCTCCTTTTGTATTGCAAAAGTCACTTTTAAAATGAAAAGGCACTATGTTCCAAAGACATTTGACCATCATATCTTTTGTCACTGTAAAGAAAATATTACATGCTCTGCTCTCCTTTAGTAATGCCACACAAGATGCAATACAGGGATTTAGATGAGCTGGTGGGCTCATATTAACTCAGAGGGTACAGAAGCTTCCAGCTTGTCTTTAAGGAATAAATTGAGATTGCACAGACCTCTGAGTTAATTGACTCAGATAAGGATAAGAACATACTGCTATCTCTGAAAGCTTTTAAAGCACATCTTTGTGAAGTAAGGGAATGGAAAATATAGGACATGTCCCACTTCTCTAGTATCATTCTCAAAAGATTACTTTTGAGCCCCACTGTAGAAACCTCCATCATGAGAATGATGGGGAAAGCTCCTACCAGTAAAAAAAATGACAACAAAAAAACCCTGTCTTGCACCTCCAGAAGTTATGGGGAGATTATATAATTCTACATCCCATTTCATCTCTTGATATTGGGTTTTGGGCTTTTTTTGTACCCGATAATAGAAATCTAGTAAAGTTGCCGTGTGTGTGTGTACACACACACATTCTTGAACTATTCTACTGTAAAAGAGAAATCACCACTATTGAAGCAAGTTGTGTATATGCTATTTGAAAAAATATTGAGCTGTATTTCAATGAATTGTTTTCCATTTGATGGAAATAAATCTTTCAATTAAAATAATTACCTTTAAACTGCATTTCCCATTCCCTAACACTTTCCATTTGCACAGCATTTAAGTCCGATAAATCATCATATTCATCTCTGAGTGCATCTTTATCTAGACAGAAAGTTGCTAGTCCTCTCGAGGCATCTCTGCCAGCAAATATTCCATAAGGACCTTCTGAAAACAGAAAAAATACATTTATAAGACTACATGTATTTAATGGTATACTGTTCATTCTTTTCTATACCTAATGACTAAAGCTTTCTTTAAAATAATTAAATTTGAACAATCAATCCATTACATCTAAAATATAACGTACTTGAATACTCACTTTCAATTTCCTTTAATTCCAGAAAATATTTTGAGAAAGATTGACAAATGCTAAACAAAAATCATTTATTGCAATCAATTGAGATGCTGTCAGCTATACATTTCTATTTCAGACTTCTAAATATAAAATTATTCTATTTTACCTGGATCTAATACCACTTAAGGAGTTTTATGCCCAACAAACATAATCCTTCCTCTACAAAACTGTCAACAGAGTATCCATACAAAGTACAATTATTCCACTGATTATATAAAGCAATATCCTACAGATTTTGCACCAAAACTGTACTAAAGGATGTTGAAAAGTATATGAAGGCATAGAACATTTTAATTTAGGTACAAAATTCAAAAGAGGGCTCATGTTCCTTGAAAAATTGGTGTGTTTCATTGTTTTTAAAGAAACTAATGGAACTTACCAGTCTAACCAATATTTATCAAATTATCTTTGGAAATAGCTTATCTGTAATTTGCAGGTTATATAATATGGAATCTGTAACTGCCTATTAAAAATAATACAAATAATTTCACATTAGAAACAAGCTTTATGTTTTTATTGCACAAACTGTTTACAGATAGTCTTAATCCTTCATTTCGTGACCATTCAGTTACAACAGCACTGACAAAAGTGACTTATGACTGCTTTTCACATTTACAACTGTTCCAGCATATCTCTGGTCACATGATCAAAATTTGGATACTTGGCAACTGGCTCATATTTATAACAGTTGCAGTGTCATGCTGTCACGTGATTATCTTTTGTGAGCTTCTGACAAGCAAAGTCAGTGGAAAAGCCAGATTCACTTAATAACTGCTTTACTAACTTAACTGCAGTGATTCACTTAACAACTGTAGCAATAAAAGTCATAAAATGGGATACAACTAACTTAAGGGATTGTCTCATTTAGCAATGGAAATTTTGGGCTCAAATGTGGTTGTAAGTCAAGAACTACCTCTATTATGTACTTACATTAAACAGGCTACATCGAATTATTAATGTATCACTGGATTTTAGTATTTTAGTAGTATGGAACGCGCTTGGATACTAGGCTGTCTAAATAATATATGTATATATAAATGTATATTTATTTGCAGCTTCAAGACAGTGATCACTCTTTGGACTAATCTCTGCAGTTCGTGGCAAGTTTTTGGAAATGGTTTGCCATTGCCTTCTTCCTAGGCTGGTAGAGGGTGACTGGCAGAAAGTGACCCTATTGGCTTCACAACTAAAATGGTCCCACAATTTCAACCTAGTTCCTTAATCACCAAACCAAATTGGATCATTGTGTGTTTGGGTGTATACACAGATGCACACAAATTATTTGTGCTAAAATATGAAATGCAAAAATGTATAACTGTTTTCCAAAATCACTTGTTTCTAATATTGTACAAAGTTTGTTTTATAATGAAGAGGTGTATGGTAATTGTGTGCTAAACAATTATAGAACAAATGATGTTAGGATTTATCTAGCAATAAGGGAGCTAACATTTAACTCTTCGTCCTAAAACAAAAGCATAACTTTGGACAAATATAAAATTAAGATACAGACCCCAGGTGTAAGACGCTCAACGCTGCACAAAGAGATCATAAAACTTTTCAATGGATGCTCTCAGTTGGTAAGGCAAATAAGAAATCTCTTGCAATTCCCAATGATTTTACACAAGCATAAAGTTTGAGATAATCTTATTATCGAGCAATTGCTTCGGGAATTATAAGTTCACTCATGTACAGAAAGTAGAACCATATCCAACCTGTAAATATATATTTGCAATACATAACCAAGTTTTGAAAAATGAATCTCTGAAACATTTGCCCATATTATATGCTAGGTCTTCAGAGAAATTCATATCTTGAGGTATAACTGGGTATTTTTTCCCTCTGGCATAGTTTTTGTATTATGACCAAGTACTATAGTAATATTTTTTAAGAACACAACACAGCAATGTTAGCTTTAGTTTTGCATATTTCATTCCCACATTTTATTAAACTTCATTCTGACAAAGAATTCAAATTTCGGGGTGGGTGGGTGGTGAGGCTCTTATCCCTGCATATCTTTTTTTAAAAAGTCAGCTGTATATCTGGTACTTGCTTTCTAATCATCTAGCAAACGTTGTTATTGCCTTGCTAAAAGCCATAATAATATTATTGTAGACTATTTCATCTGAAGTTGATAATCTATTCTAGAGGTTTTCAAACATCCATGGGAGCACAATTTTAAAAAATGATTAAAAAACCTAAGCAGCAAAACAGTAATTGATCAAAACTGAAGCACATTTTGAAAGTTGGTTAAATCTGTGCATATAGGCATCTACAACAACCATCTGTCTGGCAGATCAAATTTATTTATTTTGCCTATTTAGTACTTTACATGTATATATTTAGTTTTATTCATGAAGGTGGTAATATGTACATTTTAAGGTATCCACCATACTGCAGTTTGAAAGCCCTGCTATAATCTAAAAGAGCAAATGCATTTATTCAAATTGTTTATTGTTTATCATATTGCCATTTTCTGAAACTGCTAAATTTTTCATGGCTTACGGCAGGTTCCTTATAGAACCTATCACAGTAGGATGGTTAGACATCAATACACAAAGGAAAAATAACCAATGCCCAAAATTTTACACTACTGTAGAAAAGGTAGGTAATATAACAATACCCTATTTCTTTAATTGTAGGTAAATAGTAATCTTAAATTGGCCCAATCTAGTTCAATATTGCTGAGCTAAGAAGTTTCTTTTCTTTTTCCCCTGAAAAACCCCTTCCCATAACTACAAAGCCCCTCATTAAGAAAATAATCCCAGGTGAAGGAGAAATTCCTCAAACTGCCAGATTACCCATACTCTCTTTGCTTTTGAAATAAACCCACACACAAAAAAGACCCCCACCATCCATTAGCATCAGAAGGGAATGAAGCATGCTGAAATTCATACAAATCTGTCACAGTGATTTTTTTAAAAAAAAACTTGCATCACAGAATCTTAGAAGTTCAGTATTCATAAAATAAACCTTTCCCCAGGATGAAATCTAGATTTAGCACTCTCCTCAATCCTAACCCTAACCCTAACCCTAACCCTCAACATTTGGGACCTCATCTTAAACAAACTCACAAAAATTAAAAGGAACATGAGAAACTTCCCAAGTGATTAGTGTATTGTAAAAAAATGAATTCTAAGGTTTAGATTATCGTTTAATTCTGATTAAATGATAATCAGAAAAAAATATAAATTTCTTAAAATAGCTCTTTCAGCTCAGTCGATGTGAAGGATTCTCTTTCCTACTATTATCAATGGAACTGAGAAAAAAACTACCTTTGGTTGAACCATGTGTCTCTTTACAATGAATTTAATAATCTCCAATTATGTTATTTTCAGTGATAATTTATTATTCTGATGTAAAGCTGTAGAAGATCAAAAATCTGATTATAATAACTCATAAGGATTTATAGTTTAACAAGTTTTGGAATTTATTGACAAAACATAAGAATGTAAACCATTTTTCAATAAAAGTATCAGAATATTTTGGCCCAATAAATTTACCCTTTATAAAGTTAAAATCCCATAGGTTTTAGTATCCAATTGAAATCTGCACGTGTCATTGCAGAAACAAACATAATTCCTGGCCTTGAAATTGTCATGACAAAGTTCACAAGATTTTGACGGGAATGTGATCCATGTTGTATTTTAGAACATTAAGTAAAAACAAGTTTATATTTAAGAAAGACAGGCACCATAGTAATAATAAACTCTTCAAAAAAACTAACTTTGAAAAATTTACTCCCCTTACAATTCCACTTACGAAAGAAATAGGCAACCTATTAACAAAGATAGTCAATTTTCTTCAGCTGATTCTAAATTTTCATTTTAAAAAATTGGCTTCTGAGGGAATTTATTATGGCCAGCAAACCAATACAATAATGGAATTTTCAGAGTTGCCATCTCATGACACTTCAAGGAACAAATCAATGCATTAACACACAGACGCTGGATATAGTTATTCTGACCCTTACTGCAGTTGAAAAAAAAATGAAAAATCAGTATAATCCAGAAATTTTCTGAAGACCAAAACATGAATGGTGTTATATGTGCAGCTCGTAGGCCTTGTACTTCTATTCTGAAGTGTGCTCTTTTTTTTACAACCTCCTCTTTTGGAACCATTAATTCATTCTTTTGGCACCAGTGAAAGAGATTTTAAAGGTGCATCTTCAATCTTTTCTCAAAAATTTTATTCTTTAGACCTGTCTCCCATATCAGACTGAACCTTCATTATTTAGTATACATCATAATCACTATTTACTAATTTTTCTATTGTTCACAAAGGATTTGGGAAAAACATGCATGCTTGCCACTAATACATGGTTGATTTTTAAGAAAGTTAGAATTAGTATGTAATTTTTTGGCAAATCCTAATGTGACACCAGAAAAAAAATCTTCCTTTTTAAAAAAGTTCTGCACATATTACAAAAAGTAGGAAAAAGAATGTGTCTATTAAAATGCTGAGGAAGAGAAACATACAAAATCTCTTCTGTTATAAATAACTTAATCTGAAGGTATCAAAACCAAACTAGTTTCAAACATTCTTACAATAATGCATTGCATACTTTGTGAATATAATGAAAGGAAGATTGTTAATTATCACATTGTCTGACATTAAGCACTTTCTGCAAATACAATACAGTAGCTGTTTTTTATATGGCCAGACCAGTACTTAAAAGACAAATATTAAGCTAATGTATACTACGACTCACAAATAGCTTTATCATATCTGCTAGATTTCATGTACATTTTTAGAATTTTAATTTAACAAAATTAAATGGAACCTGATATGCTGTAAAACACTAGTCTCAAGTATCTTTCTTAATAGGCATTCTTAAATTAAAAAATAAAATAAAAAATAGGTGTTGCTATCTGGTGCTTTGGGGGATGGGGGAGACACATTCTCAGAGAAAAAGACAAAATTGTAACTAAAATTCTGAAATCCTGAAAAGTAAAAGAAGTTGTTTACCATCATGCCTTCTTAGAGAGGTTTTTTGTCAACTAAACCCATGGCATATACTCTCAAAATTACAAATGTGCCTATTTATCCCAGTGTTGCGTGCTCTACACTATACTAGATTGGGGTAGGTATTTCCAGTGATTCAGCAAAACATTTGTTGATTGACATATGTAAGAAATAATTAAGCTAAAAGGAGAACAAACAAAATCTTTATGCATCAAATGCAATTTAACTATAATCCCAAACAATCTACAGAAAAACTGATAGGTAAACAGGAAACACTCTCTTGATGAATTTCTGGTATACAGTTTACAAATATAACATTGGATATGCTTACTTTTTTGCACATATTTCTCAGGTCTTTATTTTTCTTATCATATATCTAATTACTCCATTATAAATTTCTATTACTGAAGAAAATATATAAATAAAACTAACATGAAATCTTAAGCACTACATTAGTCCTCCTTTTCCCCTTCATTCACCTATATTTGTATCTCAGCAAATTGTTTAAAAGCCAATTCCACTTCAAAAGCAGATTCTGATGTATGATGTATCAAAAGATTTTAAAAAAACATCTTGTGAACCTGAAACCTATTCAGAATTTTTATTTTTTCCCATTTAATAACTTTTCTTGTCCTATCTGTGCTACTAAATTTCTCCAGCCTGTCTCCTTCAATTAGCCCAAACAATGCATTTATTGAAAAACATTTTTTTGAATCAAGGTGCCTCAAATCCACTAACTTATAAGTATATAAAAACCAAGACCCATTAGACCATGTAATGGTATTTCAAGGATCTACACATCAGTTTCTTTCATAAAGTTGTGGTCACGATTGTGATTTCTGATGCACCCTGCTAGCTTCCTACAAGCAAAAGCAATGGGGAAGCCAGCAGGAAATCAGAAGTGACTCCTGCTCCCACTGCTTTTTTGCCAGCCCTTAATCATTTGATTTTTCTGTTTAGGAAGTATCTCTGAAAGAACAATCCAATGGGATCATGGGTTGTCTAGTTCAGGAAGAGTTCCAGTCCAGCCACACCTAAGCATTTTTCAGTCCCTAGGAATTTAGTAGGAGCTCAAGGTATGAATGTGAATACAGTAGTACCTCGGTACTTGTCGTTAATTGGTTCAGGGAGGTGCAACAAATACCAAAAAGATCACGTGACTTACCACATGACTCTTTGTTCCATTGGGAAGGGCTTCCTGTCTGCCTCTTTTCTTTTTGCAGCAATCTTCCCAGCATGGCCAACTTCCTGTCTGTTCTCTGCAGCTGTCTCCCTTTTCCTATCACAGCAGGTTGAGTACCAAACGAACAAGTACTGGGACATTTTTGCATCAAAATGCAAAATTCAACGAGTTTTGAAACAGTCAAGTACCAAGGTACCACTGTATAGCTGAAATCAATAGAACTGGAAACTGCACCCATTTAGACATTCCATATCCAATATGGAATGAATGACATCATGCTTGCCAATGTTATTTTGCTCTTGGATTTAGTAGTTTAGAATTTATATTTCTAGCATTTATTTCAATCTCAGATCAAAAAGCATAGTTAAATGCATGCCATGTCCAAAAAATGATCACAGATGTACTCATATTATATTTTGACATGGTAGAGTTTTGTTTGAAGCCCCCAGAATTACAAATACACGTAGTTTCCCATCAATGATAGATGACAACCTTGAATAGGCATAGGTAATCTTCATTTAACAACCAAATTTGGGACCAGCAATGTAGTCATTAAATGAACTGTACTTAGGATTTTATTTCAGCTTTCCTTTGCTTTACAGCATCAGAAGGACATGATCTGAAACAGCAGGGTTAGCCCAAGCAATAGGGAAGGCTTCTGGAACTTTGTCACAAGAAAGCCAGATAAAGGGGCAAATCTCACAGCCCTTTTCCCCACACCCTGGTCTTTAAAATTCTCACCCCAGCAGTGAGATTATTAATAAGAGAATGTTTGTATTTACATTCACTGGAAAGAATTTAAAGAGTAACCAAACACACAATGGGAACAGACATTGAAACAAATGCACTAACAACAGCAGTTTGCCTAGCATTAATTTAGGAGGCAAAAGGAAGCTTTTAATCTGAAACTGATTATGGTCTAGTCAGTTACATGCTGCAACTGTCAGTCCAAGGTTCTAATCTACCAATTAAGATCACAGAGCTGAATTTATTAACTTGTGTTGGTATTTTTTAGGGATACAATAAACTGCCCCAAAAAATAGCTGAAGAGATACCTTGTTTAAGTAGTCTCTGCTCTGTGAGAAGAAGAAAAAACAGCACAAGGCAATGCATACTACCTAATGGTAATAGTGAACGTATTACAGAGAGGGACACTGCAAAGATAAATACAGGCATTTGTTGCAAAGTTACTTTTTCACCAATGTCACAATTGCAAATGATTGTTGTCAGAGGCAGTCACTAAATAAAGATATTGTGTTTATGGTACATTCTAAAGTGCCTACTATAGTACATTCTGAATCACAACAGGCATGTTATTCTTGAGAAGGGAGGAATTCTTTAAGTCTTTTCTTAATGAGCCATTGATAATTACCACATATTGTTTCTGGCCAAACCTTTCTGCAGCTATTCAATTTTTCACTAAAACCATGCCTACCTGGCTTTTTCAGGTGGTTGGAAAAGTGAAGTTGGATTTGGGAGGAGGTAAATAACTCTTTGAATCAAGAAAGTGTAGCCAATCTTGAAAGAGGCAGTAGCGTAACTCCTCCTTGAAAGGACTTTTTAAAAACCTAATCCATCTACTAAATACTGGCACCTAATGGAACCCAGATGATCCTTCTATTTTACAGCATCCATGCCCAAGTTTAACAGGCTTTAAGAAAGTCCTAAGTCTGGTTCTTCCCACAGGTGTTAGGCCAGGGACTTATATAACTTTGTTGGAATTATAGGAGGCATTTGGCTCCCAGCACAATATATTACATTTTGTATTACCTTTATTATTTACCTGTATTGAAGTTTTCAAACCTATAGTTGCCTAACAAGTTAACATATATATTTAATAAACCACACTGGACAACTTTATGCAATTTCATCCTTTGGGAGATTTTAAAGGTGGTAGTGACAATTCAGGTTCAGAATATCCTACAGGAAACATAGTATGTAGACCCTTTCTATTAAAAGTTCAACCCAACCATGGGACAGGACTAGGACTTGGATGGGGACAGTACACTCCTGAACCTATTGGACATGATATCCTGCTGGACATTCTATGAGGAATGGGCACTCTTTATGGTGTTTCTCCTACCTGGATTGTTCCAAATGTCTGGAAGAAGAGTGGGTCAAGTCTTTGGCTTCTTCACTGAGGGATGTCACAGGACTTAGTGTTCTCTCCCATGCTTTTCACTAATTACACACAACTGCAGGTAGCGTGACATACCATCAATATATTTACTACACACTGCAACTCCAACTGAGCCAGATATGTTAAAGAAGTTCTAACTCGATGTTTCGAAGCTGTAAGAATTTAGATGGCCAAAACAAGATTAGACGTCTTCATGCAGGATAGAATTATCTCTGTGTAATCAAGCTATTTTAATCTCAATAATTATTTTGGCTCTAAGGATTGCTGCATTCCCTCTAAAAGAGCAGAACTGCATCTTGGGAGTCGTCCTGGAATTGTGGGTACTGCTTAAACAATAATTGGAAGCTGTGGCCAGGAAGGCATTTACCCAGTTCGGCTGATGTCTGGAGTTTTTTCTAATAGGGATCCCTTGAAACAGTGATTCATATCCTCATCACTTCCAGGCTAGTATATTGCCTTTTTCATGGCACTGCTCTTGAAGATGATTCAGTGGCAGCAATTAGTTCAGAACATAAAATTCAGTAGTAGGACACCTACGCTGAGGTCACTACTCTGATTGCCAGTAGGCTTTCAATTCTAATTCAAAGTGCTGGTTTTTACCCTTAAAGCCTTATATAAATGTATTTGCAGGACCCTCTCTCCCAGCCAGAATCTTTGCCACTATTTATATTCCTGAAGAATTAGAAATCATTTTATTTCAAAAGGGCTTTTAAGAAAGACATTATGTTTGGTGCAAATTATTTTGAATTCTCTCTAAATACATGGTGAACATTCATGGAAGACTTAAAAGACTCTAAACATCACATGGGAAGACTCTGAAGTACTTGCCCAAGACCAAAAATGCAGGAAACCCCTTGCTGCCCAATATGCTACCTAGTATGTGTGGGTCTAATGATAATAAAAATGTAATGTTTATATTTTTGAGTAACTGTCTTAAGTATAAGGATTGGTATAGAAATTTTACAGTTGTTATTTAGATTAAGTTATTTACAGTTGTAAAAGTATTGTTATATACTCAATAGTTACAATACTGACAAACAAACCAGCCTGTATTGTGTAGTTTGTATTGTGTAAACATTCACCTTGATACATTAATTTGCTTCAATTATGTCCTCCTAAATTAACTCAAATATCTAGATTAGCAAGATCTAATGTTCCAAGTATGTTAGCTACTTGAATCCTGTAGTACAAGTTACACATAAGCTACACAAAATATATTTAAAATAATGCTGATAAGTTAAACTGATGTCTCAACTACTTTGCTGGCTTTCAAACTTTATTTACAATATAAGCAAATAGCTATTAGAGGCCACCAATTTTTAAACAGCATTCAGAATTTTTTTTCACAAAAGTTTTTTTAAATATAGCAGCCGCTACAACTCACTTTTCATTATTTAACAATATAGGAATTTCAATTGTGTCCCTATGCATGCTATATAAAATATGATAGCTTTTAAAATAACATAATTAAGTTCTTTATGATCCTAAGTATTTAAAACGCATTGTAAGCCGCCCTGAGTCTCCGGAGAAGGGCGGCATATAAATAAAATCAAAAAAAAAACAGCAGTAGAATTTGTTGAGCCTAGTTATTTTACTTACAACTACAAGGCTTACCTAAATTAGAAATGCCTTAACTTATGCCGTGTTTTCTTTTACTATACACTACATGCTTCTTTACAGATGTCTACAATTTTTATTACAATTCTGTACTATTCATTCACAATAAAATAGATTTAAACTATCAAGTTCATTGAAATCTACACAAGACTAATTTTCATATTTCTTACGAATTGCAATGCAAAATATCACAATTCCACACTAACTTAAAAATACATTGTTTATTTTAATTGAAAGCTAGGGATTTTTTTCAAGGTAACTATGGGTAGCTATTACTAAAAAAATCTATGATAAGATCAAAACTGCCTACTCATATTCAACACAATGTAATAAGCTGGACTATGGCCCATATTTAATTCCAACTGATGAAATATCTTCAATTAAGATGACAAGGCAGCCTTAAAAAAATGACAACACAACCCAGAACTTTGACCAGATGTCGACTTCTGTCTGAAAGAACATCTGTTTCCATCTACTCATACCGAAGGCTTAAAAGAATGTCGGTACCTCTTTTATCCAATAAAATAAAGATGCCTTTTTTATCTAATAAGTATCTGCTATTATTGGGCTCACACAAGACATTAGCCTGAAATTAGTAATGAATTAAGTGAACCCAAACAATGTAGTAAATCCTGGGCTCGGTTAACCACAGATTGGCTTAATGTGGGAACTAGTTGAAAAGACCATCCAACCTTCTCTCCCCCCAAGGCCTTTCTAACCACAGCGATGCTCAAGACCCCTTATGCCCCCGAACTGCGTTGAGTCAGGAAGAAAAGCGACAAGCCTCTTTTCTCCCCTCACCGGGCCCGTAGAACTTGCTGCCTTTGGTTACATCGAAGACTTTGCCGTTGACGGCCAGAAGGATGCGCGGCAACCGCGCGCCGTCGTACTCGCGCAGCTGCTCCAGAGTGAAGTCCCGCCGCTTCATGCGGGGCAAGGAGTGGGCCTGACTTTGTTGCGCCGCGCCCCCGGCTCCGATCCTTTTGCCCCAGCGCTTGTAGACCTGATAGGCCACAAGCGTCACGATCACCAGCGTCAAGATAAATAGCATGTCGAACCAGCTTCCCAACAGCCAGCTTCCGGACGAGGCGGCCGCCGTCTCCGGCGGAGCGCCGCCGCTGTCGCCGTCGCCTTGTTCCGTCCTTAGCTTCCCAATCCCATCGTCCGCCATCACTACCCAGCCAGCGCCTGCCTGAAAGGAACCGCTCCGCCCCAGTCGGGGAGGAGGGGGAAAGGCGGAGGCGGGGCACATTCTGTGTTTTCTCATTCCTCGCTCCAATTGGTTGCAGTTAAGGACACGTCACCCATGCTAGCTCGCGCCCAGCAGAAACGAATAAAAAACAGGTGCACGCGGCTACCCAACGGTTGAATTCCACCTTATGGAAAGCTTCGCCGGAGAGGGCGGGAGAAATCATGAAGCAGAAAAACGCGCCTGCGTCCGTCCTCCCCTTCCTCTCCCCGTCCTCCTCCCCTCTTCCCTGACTCCTCCGTCCCTCCCGCCTTCCTTATCTGTTCCCCTCCTTCCCTTCCTCCTCCTTTCCCCCTCCTCTTCCCACTTCCC
>JANHZT010003932.1:33888-66150 GCA_032468215.1 Stegonotus admiraltiensis
AAGAAAAAAAGATACAAAGAAGTAGCCTCCAATCTTTACAGCAATTAAAAGTACAATTATAAATTTATCTCTTGCAAGAGTGTATCATAGTGTGTTTAAGATTATAACCTCAGAATTAATGGGTATTTTTTATTTATTTCAGGTACAAACTGTACAAATGTCCATAAATTCCAGTGACCCAGAATATAAGAATACCTATTCAGAAGTTAATTCCAATTCCTAGTATGCTAAAACCTGCAGCCCAAACATGTGGCCAAGACAAGAAAGGGTCAGTTTGGTCTAGTGATTAAGACACCCGGATAGAAACCGGAAGACTATGAGTTCTAGTTCTGCCTTAGACATCAAAACTGCCTGGATTACTGGGCAAGTCATTCTCTTTCAGCCCAACACTCCTTACATGGTTGTTGTGGGGAAAATAATAAAGGTGGGATAAAAAAAAATCTAAAATAAAAAAGCCGCATTCAAGTGCAATATAAAACAACTAAGGTTAAGTTAGTAGGAAAACAATACCAAGTCTCCAATCTCTCTAGAATAGCTAATTTAAACAATGATTTGGTATAAAATATAACAGTGAAGTCATTCCTCGGTTAGTCAACAGAGACAAACTAATACATTAAGTATTACTAAGTATACATTTTCTCCAAGGCAGAGGAAAAGATTGACTAATTAAACAACTGTAAATTTGAATTTACCCAGAAGCTCCAATCTGCATTCCAGTTATATGGAGATGTGGGCTGCATTTTCTCAGTGCAAACACTAAGATTCTCTTCTGAATCCACCAGTATTTGGCTGATGAGGCCATGATCTGCTTCATGAAGGGCCTGGTGAAAAAGGAATATAACTGGTATTTTAATAAGGCAAAGGTAAAAATCCAGAAGTCCTAAATAAAATGAGAGGATCAAAGAATAAGTATTCCAGTCTCCCTACATTAGAGCATTGAATGAATTTTTCTCCTCCAGTTCAATGCATTTTATTATTCCTGTATATAATCAACAATCTACTAAATTCTGTTTTTTCCGCAATTGGATTTTATCTTCAAATTTATTTTTTGGTGCACATTGATAAGTTTTAATAGTTTATGATATTATCAGTTTAATAGGTGAAATAACCACCTGGAGAAATGTGTTTTATTTCTAGACTCCATGTTATTTTGGACAATCCAAAGCTAAAAGGGTGTGAGCATATCTACACACAAACAATAGGTAGAATCAAACTATTCTAAATCACATCATAGCCTTTACACTAAGAGTAGCGGACAACTACAACCTGGCAAAACCTCTTTGGCGAGGCAAGAAAGGCACCAGGAATTCTGCCCGTTCCCCATCTGACAGATGACAGAAAATCGGCCCCTTTTGAAATATGTACCGTGTTCTTTCGTTTGTAATGCTACGCGCTCAGAAGGGCTGTGGGGGTGAACGAGAGTCGAGGCCCAGGCCGACGGGACAAGGACAGTTTGGGCGATCCTAGCCAGTGGCGGGAAAAGCGATCGAGAAACAACTTTCCGCCTTTTTCTTTGAGGTCTCCGCCACTTTTTCAGCAACCGTCGCCGGGAGACGGGAACGCAGCAGCGGACAGAGGGCGACTGAGAAGGCAGACTTGCCACCTGACACCCCCAAAGACCGTCAGTTGCTTTGATTGTACGTTAAACTTTCAATCCAGCTGCCCATAAAAAGATGGAGGGGGGAATGCCGCGCCTCTTACCATGGAGAAGAGAAGGATGCGACCCGCAAGCGGACCCGAGCGCCATTCGCTCGCAGCGCTTCTCTTCTCCGCAGCTTAAAGGGCCAGCAGCACCCAAGCAGAGCGACCACGCATGAGCTCTCTCGGCCGAAGACCAGCAGGGAGGCACAACTGCACAGGGAGATTCCTGGGCTCTGCTAGGGCTGCGTGACGCGTCCCCGATATTGTCATCGAGTCTGAGCAAACGAATCTGGAAGTTCTCCTTTTTTTATTTTGAAAAAGCAAGGAACATAGGTGTACCTCTTCTTATCCATACACAATTTTTGAAAAATACTCTTTCTTGCTGTTTTTCTGGCTTTTTTTGTATTAAAATTAGACAATTTTGTATAATTTAGTAAAATTAAAATTAATCCATTTTCAAGTGACTGTCCTTGGTGAAACATAACAAGGAAGAGTTGGGACTGCAGCAACGAGGCCATACTATTTTCTTCAGCAACAGCGTGGAAAAAGTTTCAGTTGCCTTCTTCCAGTATGCTTTTTTGACTGCAATATTCTGAGTCAGGTTTCATTTATTAAAACATAAAAATGAATTGAAGTTTCCAGTCCATGTTGCGTAATCTAGTAGTGAACAATATTAGGTTGTACAGCTAATTAAATTTTTCCTCACACTTCACTTAAGCATAATTAACCAAACAATTGTTTACTCAACCCATTTTTGTTGTTCATCATGATCTGATTGTTCTTTGATTGCTTTTTTGGAAGGGAGATGGGTTGCTCTGCTCTGGATAGTTTATGGACTATTTGGTTCCAGCTGAAACCCATGGTTTTTTCCCTGAGGATCTGGTGGCCCGTTCAACTGAGACCTTAGTTTTGGCATGGAATGGGCAGGTGACAAGGATATGCCTATATTAGAGATTTCATTGTGGTGACAAGTCCAGCAAAACCTATTTTTCCATTCTCACTGTAGTCATAGATATCCATCCAGCTGTATTTTTAAAGTGACCCACTCATTAGTATGGAGGGATGGGTCACAGGACTATCTTCTGGGTTTCTGTGAAGAATATCCTAGGTACCTGGTGAGTTAAGTCATGTAAACTAAATTGGTTGCTAGTAATTGCCACTAGGCAATTCAAGATGTGATTACCCCAACATGGCATTCATTAAGAAATGTCAGATCAGTTCCCAGAAAAGAATATCGTAGGCACCTGTGGGTTAAGTTTCTCAAATTCTGCCAGAGTTAGACTCAGACTGGGCAGATCTAGTTGAGATGACAGAATAAAAGTCTTGCTTCACTAGCTGAGCAAAGTCTGATTGTGTGATTCCTGAGGATCTGGCAAGATCCTCAAGACTGTTAACATGGCCACCTGTTGGTTAGATCCATGTCCTTCTGAGTCAGTGAAAGCTTCCGACTTAACAATGACTATCTTCTGGGTTTCTGTGAAGAATATCCTAGGTACCTGGTGAGTTAAGTCATGTAAACTAAATTGGTTGCTAGTAATTGCCACTAGGCAATTCAAGATATGATTAGCCCAACATGGCATTCATTAAGAAATGTTGTCTGATCAGCTCCCAGAAATGTGCCTTTATTGTTGCAATATCTAACCTTAGAAACTGGAGTGGGTTGACCGGAACAGATTCTCTAGATATGGACTGCCTCTACATTGCTCTCCTACAAGCAAGCCTTAAATATCAAAATTAGACTATGGCTGGCTCCTTTGTGAAGGAGAGCATGTGGCACATGTCATGGGTTGTTCTCTCTAGGTTAAGTACTTTGCTTCCTCAATGATTTTCATATATTGTTTCAATTGTTATCTCCTCAGAATTGACTAGAGTTGGACAGTCTTACAAATATGATTTATAAATATTTTCCCTGAAAACAAATTTATCAGAACATTTCAAAGACCACTTCCTCCCAGTATTAAGTACTATTCATTGCTGCAACATATTCTTCATATAGGAACTACAGCAGGAAAAAAAGTTTCTGAGTTCCAAACCACTGAGCAAGAGCTCTCTAACCTGGGGGTCCCTAGGTCTAGCCCTAGACAGAAGTACAACTTCCCAAATCCCAAGAAAGGATAGGAGCAAAAATTAAAGATCCATTGTCAGTATCTTTATGCAGGTTTTATTTTGTGGGTTTTGTGAAGCTTACTAATAATTGAACAATGCATGGTGCTGCATTTTTGTTTTTCAGCACATAACTCAGGGCTAGCTAAAGAAAAGGGTGTTACATAAATAATGTGCTAACCAGCCTAAGAGGATTTTAACAAGAATCTTAAAATAACAGTATTTAAATACTGTATATATTTGTATTTGCAGCATTTTTCTGCTCAGTTTGTTCTCATTCTTCAGGGGTTCTCCATCCCATTCTATAAATGCATTATGGCTAGAATATATTTATACAAAAGCTGATGTTCACAGTTTTTTTTAAAAAAAGTGTTGCCAGAAGTTTGTCATAAGACTGTAAATTAATTGAATTTAATAAAAGAACCTCAAATATACATCTAGACCTGGAATATTGGCACTTGTTCAAAAGGGGAAAATAAGGTTTTAAAAACAAACAAATGTTTCCAGTAAATAAAGAGCTGTTTTATCTATTTTATTGACATAAATTCAAAGCTAACCATAGGTTCATATGCACTGTACCAAAATAATTTACATGGTGTAAATTACAACATACATGAGTATGTGAGCTTCTGTGTGTTCAACTACAACTGATCATAGCAGCCCAGTATGTGGACTTTAAAATAAGCCATGTCTACTAGTCATTTCTTTGAAAAGTGCTGTGAGCTCAGCAAGAATGGCCAAAGCTACAAGTTTCCACTTGTGAGACAATGTTCAAGTGAGAAACAAGTGAATCAAGGATATAATAAAGTGGGGTTTGCTGTATCTTAAGTAGCCCTCCTTAAGCTGACTGCTTGAAAAGTATGGAAACTACAACTCCCAGAATTGCCTTTCAGCGTGACAGCCGGAATTTTCTGGTCAGTGCCATCCCAACCTGACTGAAGAAAGGGAAAGGAGCTGGCCCACTTGTTTGGGAATGCCGGGTCTGGTAGTTCAGCAGAAGGCCGGAGCTAACAGTCTAGCACAGTGGTTCTCAAGCTTCCTAATGCCACGACCCTTTAATGCAGTTCCTTATGTTGTGGTGACCCCCAACCATAAAATTATTCCTAAAACCATTGAAAATATGTGTTTTCCAATGGTTTTAGGTGACCCCTGTGAAAGGGTCATTCGACCCCCAAAGGGGTCCCAACCCACAGGTTGAGAACCACTGGTCTAGCGGGAAGGCTCCCCAGCGGCTTATATTTCACAGGTTTTAAAGTACTCACAAAGCATCACACCGTAATACTGGCAGAGGGATAAGGTTGATCTTAGTCTAAAGTCTTGGAAGAGGAAATGATAATTTAGACACAATAGTGCCTGACACAGCTCAGACAGCACTTTTTTTATTGTTAATATTTTGTAGTTGAGCTGTGTATTCCTGGACATGAACATAGCTACACATGCTCAGTTAATGTTTTCCTGTTTTTTGAAATGTAGTAAATATTTCCAAAGCAGTATTTATTCCTAAGTAATATGCCTAAGAAGGCAAAGGCAGACCCTTTTTGTAAAGGTGCCCAGAAAATTGCATGGATGGTGAAGTCAGTAGCAATCACATCTGACTCAGGAGAGACTTTACTAAGGATCGCAAAATAAGAGCCTGTCACTGCAATTTTTTTTTTTAAAAATGTTATGATAAACTTCATCAATTTATGGCCTGAATGTTCATGATGTTGTTTGGCTGCAGTCCTTTTCTGCTGCTCCCTAGTATACACAAGGGAGTCTGATTAGTGATTCTTCCCTTATGGATTTTAATCCTGAGGTCTACTATCAACTGTAACTGAGTTCACCTCAAACATGTGTAGGCCCAATTATGGGTTGTAAGTTAGTAGCCTACTATATTGTGAAAACTCAACCACTGTGGTTGGTTTATGGGTCAGTGTGGTGCCAATTCAATTAGGTTAATTCAATAGATCATGATTCAATTATGAGTCAAGTTCCTAACATAGCTAACTAGTTCATGATAAATGCACATTCAAAATTTACACTGTAAGTCAGGGATGTCAAACTCAAGGCCCGGGGCCCAGAACTGGCTCGCACAATGCTTAGATCTGGCCCGTGGGGCCACCCTTGAAACAGTGAAAGACTGGCCTGTGGTGCCTCTGCCAGCGAAAACGGAGCATGGGAGTCTGTTTTCTCTGGCAGAGTGCGTGGGCCTCCACAGGCATCCCCAACACAAGTGACATCGAGCTGGCCATGCCCAATCTGGCCACCCACCCTGGACCCCCAAGTGAAACATAACACTGATGTGGCCCTTAATGACATTGAGTTTGACATCCCTGCTGTAGGCAGTTTGGTACAGGTAGTCCTCATTTAGCAATTGCCTCAGACAGCAACCATTCAGAGTTACAATGGAGATGTAAAAGTAACTGCAACCAGCACTGCATTTATATATTTGGCAGTTTCTTTTAGTCATGAATTTGCCATTACAGTCAGTTAGCACTTATAGTTTCCTTTCCTTCACAGAGTGGAAAGACTGCGCAAGCAAGCTTCTTGAGCTGCTTTTTTCTGCATGGCAGCACATCCCTTGAAAAGTGCTAACCAACTCTATGACCTTAACTAGAACCTCATGCTGTTGCAAGACCCAAATTAGTTTCACACTAAATGCTCTTTCACACTAAACCTCCTATCAAATATCCAGTGCTATCACAATCCTTTTATTTGTGTTCCCCATTGTGTGTTTGCTTTCTTGTAACCTCTTTCTCTCCAATAAATTTAAATACAAAGATTAGTTTTCTTCTTGCTAATTATCCCAGCCCCACAGTGAGCGTTTCAAAGGGTAGGGAAGTGGAGGTAAATTTGTCCTTTTACCTGACTTCTTGTGAGTCAAATATCCCAGCCATTTGGGCTAACTTGGCTGTTTGGCTTTTGACATAGTAAACCAAAAGAAAGCTGAAGTAAAATTGTAAGTATAGTTGTGGTCACGTGATTTTTCACTTAGTGACTATTTTGCTTAATGATTGCATTGCTGATCTCATTTGTGGTTACTACATGAAGACTATGTGTACCTTATAGGTGAAGACTATGTGTACCTTTTTGTTTATTCTGTGTTACTCACAACCTTACCAGAATGGCTATCTGCCAACACTTTGTCAACAAATGTATTATAGTCAGTCTTTTTGCCAAAAGAATAACTCTAAATTAAATTGGTTTTGTTGTGATATGCATTTAGGACTGTCATAGTGATACCAGCTAATAATCTGAGCAAATTAGAATAATATTGTTGGTTTAAAGCATGATTCAAATCTCTGGTCAGAAATAGAAAGTTAATGTTAATGTTAATGCTGTTAATGTGAACAATTTATCAAATGAAATAATTTTTGGTATTGATCAGCCAATATATGGGCAATTGGTAGCTAAATGTATTACGTTACAATACCAGGAAGAATAAACAACTGAAGTTATTGCAGGGGCTTAAACTAAAATATTTCAATCTCTGCAATTTTATCTTCCCCCAAAAAAACATCGTTCCTAGAAAGCAGCAGTACAAATAGGAAGCTTTTAGAAGATAAAAATAGAGACTGGCTTTTATAGCTCAAGCAGAGGGGATTATATAAGACCCTCTATAAGGGAAAGACCGTTCCTTAGCAAGTGTAGGAGGGCAGTGACAAGAAAGAATCATGAGTGGATAGAGCACCTTGTTTTTCAGAAAAAGACAGACATGGTATACAGGAAATCCTCAACTTAACCATTTGTTTAGTGACTGTTCAAAGTTACAAAGGCACTGAAAAAAGTGACTTATGATGGATTTTCATTTTCATGATGATTGCAGCATTCCCATAGTCACATGATCAAAATTTGGATGCTTGGCATGATTTATGATGGTTTCAGTGTCCTGGGTCATGTTATCACCTTTTGAGACCTTCTGCCAAGCAAAGCAATGAGGAAGCCAATTCATTTAACAACCGTTTTGCTAACTTAACAATGGCAGTGATTCACTTAACAACTGTGGCAACAAAGTTGTAAAATGGGGCAAAACTCGCTTAGCAACTGTTTTGCTTAGCAACGGAAATTTTGGACTCAATTGTGATTGTAAGCTGAGGGCTATCTGTGCAGTATGGAATCAGAGAACATTCTGGCAGTGGAGAAAATGTGGAGCAAATTGCAATTTCACAGTTTCAGATCAGATTTACACAAATTTATGAAAATCCTTTCCACTGGCCCAGTTTTAAATTACTAATCAGAGCAGTGTGCATATAATAGCACCTTGCCTGGCAGTGGTGTGAGGTGAGGTTTGTTTCAAGGTAGCCTCATGTAGTCATTGTAAGTGTACCTGGTAACAGTAATTTCTTCAGCAAATTATGGAGTTGGTGCTGATTTCAAATATGTGCAAATAGTGATTGGCAAAGAATAGCTTCTTTGGGCAAAATATTCTATTCTGCTATACAATGTATTTTTGGAAATAAACCAAATCTATGGTACATAATGTTTGAAATTATCTGTAGATAATAGTATTAACATGTTAGGATACAATTTGAAAAACAGAATAGCTTTGCCATAGCCATGACACAATTTGTGATTTATCCAGAATGAGTCAACCTCAATTTCTCTCCAAAATAACCTCAATTTAAACTTACGATACATAGCTAAGGTTAGGGATGACATGCATGAAAATTTGTACTGATGCACAAATATAAACCTGCCAAGAAGTAGAAGCTTTGTCTTCTAGGTCACATGATACAACCTCCAAATAGGCTTTGAATTAACAACCATTTGCTATAAATGATGTATTGTGGGTGTGTAATTATATGCCATCTAGAGTAAGAGCCCAGACATGGGGGCTAGTTGCAATTACTTGATGGTGAATTAAATGCATTGTTAAAGCCCTGAGATTGAAAATAAACTGAAATTAAGCCACAGCTGTTCCTTTGGGCAAAGATTTGTTAATTACTGTTGGTCCTCCCTGACAATATGCAAGTTTACTTGGGCTGTTTTCAAAACCTCAGTTTGACAAAGGCAAAATTAAATTAATTGGGAAGGTTGAAGTAAATTCACTTTAGGAAGCTAAAGAAATATTCAGGTCTACTTTTTGAAATGTTACATCTCATCTTGCCTTTATAAGTAGCTTACCTTACATGCCCTATAGAATTACAATAACATCAAGAAATATGAATCATACATGTTTCATTTTAGGGGCACACAATCTGTTACAATTCTCATGATATAAATAATAACTGGGACATATGTACTTTGAGACAAATTTAGGGGACAGGGGTTTTTGAGACGAGACTGCTTGAAAATCTGTTTTTCGAGTGCAAATTCTGCGTTTAGCTGAGAGACTGTTCTTAACATATTCCCCACCTCTCCCTGCAGCTTTGCTGATAGAGATTAGCACTTTTTCAGGCAAGGAGCTTCAGCAAATCCAAAAGTGACTCTCCTTTAGGCAACAGACAGAGAGCTATGAAGTCAAAGCTGTGGTAACATTAGTAAGTGTGACATTTGCTGGGCAGAATGTGAGTTCCTATTCTTCTGCAATACCAACAGGCAAACTTTTTTTTTTTGTTTGCTCATATGCTTGATACAAAAGGCAAAAAAAAGAATGGGTACATATTCAGCTATGCATCAGGACATCCCCAAATGTTACCTCTGGGCAATGCCCTTTCTTTTGATCTCTCTCATATTAGGTAAGTAATGATTCTAGCAATTATTTTCTTTCACGTTAAGAAAGGTGAAAATGGCATTTTCTTCTCAAATTATTGTTTATGATAAGCTTAGGCATTTTTACTTTCTTGGGAGTAAGCTCCACTAACCCTAGGGAGACTAATTTTGAATATGATTATTAAATGTATGTGAATCTGGTTCCTTTACCCAATTGTCTCATAAATTATTGTATAAAAGATTACTTGAACAAGTAGACAAGCTTGGTATTTTTCACATCTTTATCGTATAATTTCTACCTTTGCACTTGTTCATTTGTTTGCCCACAAGATTTTATGCCTGTTCTTCTAAGATATACGTCTATAAAATCTAATGGCATAGCAGTTTTTTCACAGACCTAGCAGCATATGGGGATCTAGAAAGGAGAGAAAAAGGAGCAAGATGGTATTTGTGTCCTTGAATTAAGGGAATTCTGAAAGGTTTAGCTGCCTATCTAGGGTTAAGAAAATATGCATCTTCTATACAGCCATGAAGCATAGGAGCATTAATATCTTTGAATTTTACAAACCCTGCTCTGTCATAAAACAGGACAAGCTACCTCGGGAAGTTGGTTTTGGATTCATGAAAAATCAGCTATTTGCCATTTCTTCTCGCAGTACTTTTATATCTGAGGTTTTCTGTTTCAGCTGCCAGAATAATTTGGCTAGCCTTGAATAGCATGCACTTTCACTGGTGAGCTGATTGAATATTCCATTATACTTCAAGCAAAAAAAGGAAAAACATTTTTAAAAATCCCCCCTTTGAATTGGCTCTGGGCATTTTATCCTCAGATTAAGCCCATAAAATAAGTTCTTAAAATACAAAGTTAAAGGTCCTCTTTTACAGTACAGTACTTTGTAAATGATGCATACCAATATAGAGCTGTCATTTCAGCTTTATTCATCGTCCGTAATAAGTAATATTCAATATTTTGCACATCAAAATTCTATACACTTTTATCTATGCAAGAGGTTTTTAACTGCTGATAACAATCTACTTGTAAATACAGCAGCAGTATTTGCTATATTGATATGCATGATGTAGTTTTAGTTATTTGTATTCTTAGTAAACTCAAGTCAAATTGATTACGTGTGCCTATGTGGACATAGCACAGCCATGCAATGTTCTTGTGAACAGAACAAAAGTAGCTTGCCAATGCATTTTTCTGTGATATTGTTGCCTTCCCATCCAAATACAGGTAGTCCTCGACTTACAACCACAACTGAGCCCAAATTTTTTGTTGCTAAGCAAGACAGTTATTAAGTAAGTTTTGCCCAATTTTATGACCTTTCTTGCCACATTTGTTAAGTGAATCACTGCAATTGTTAAATTAGTAACATGGTTGTTAAGTGGATCTGGCTTCCCCGTTTATTTTACTTGTCCGAAAGTCGCAAAAAGTGATCACATGACCCTGAGGCACTGCAATTGTCATACATAAGAGGCAATTGCCAAGCATCTGAATTTTGATCATATGATCATGAGGATGCTGCAATGGTCATAAATGTGAAAATCAGTCATAAATCATTTTTTTCAGTGCCATTGTAACTTTGAACGGTCAATAAACAAACTACCTGTACTAAGCAAATCACAGCGTGTTTAATTTATGAATGCAGACAGAGTGGGCCAGGGACTATCACCTGTACAGAAAATGACTTTTTAATATTGGCATTATGGACTCACCTGGTGCTACATTCCCCTCTTGACTTGTAGTAGATGAACAACCAGCATCTTCATAGGTAGTGCTGGTAAAAAAAGAAGCTTTTGCTTTTGAGTGGCTGTGTGATTTCTCAGAGTGAAGGATCCTTCTTCTGTGGTGAATTAAATCTTAGAAGAAAGAAGGTAAGAACTGGGAAGAGAGTCCAGGAGACTATGAATAAAAGGAACAAAGAATGAAAAAGTTCAAACAATAAATCAAGATATAATAATCCCTACAAAAGGGATCAATGGAAAGGAACCAACTAGAAAATAATGTCTGTAGGAAATAGAAGCAAGAAATTCCTAATTTTAAAAAAATGCTGTATCCTGTGAAGGAGACAAGACAAGATGGAAAACATCACGAGGTTAATCAATAGGGCAACTAAACAAAATGATATAAAGCTAACACTGTCTGGAAATCAAGAACCTGAGAAAAATAAAGATTTTTTTCACAATATTAAAAACTGAAATAACTGAAATAATTCACTTAAGCTAAATGCAGGGAAACTGGATTGAAAAGAGAAACTTTGTGTGGAAAGTTTAGGTGGCTTTAAAAAGATGATTAGACAAATTCACATAGGAAGAGCCTGTCATTGCTATTAGCCTTGAAGTCAGAATAGCATCTTCTGAATCACAGAGAGCATGCATAAAAAATGCTATGGAGGAACGACTATCATGGCCTGCATGTGTATTTTCTGGATGCATTTGGATTACCAACTGTTTCTTGACTAAATGGGCCTCTGAATTGATCTAGTACAGCTCTTCTTAAGTTCAAGAATGATGTATAGCTGGTCAAAACTTCCGAAAGATGCGAGGAAGAGCTGTGTGTTAAGGACAAAAAAGGAACAAAAACCTTACAAATAAGTAATTGCCTCTGAAATCTGACAGAGAAATCTGTCACTTATAACCAGAGCCTTGGATCAGACATTTTAAGTAAGGAAGTAAGTGCCAAAATGCAGAAGTAGGATCAATGATAGCAAGGAATATTTTTCTATAGCCCATTCTCCCCCTCTCCCTCTCCCTCTCCCTCTCCCTCTCCCTCTCTCTCTCTCTCTCTGTATGTGTGTGTGTGTAGTCATATCATTGCATGCATCACAGATGAAAATAGGATCCACTAGCTTGGTTTTATATTTATAGGAGATGGACAATAGAAATAAATACCTCTAGACTACTGACCTTTTGCAATGTTAAAAGCCAACCCTGCATTGTGACCTTTATGATGAAGCCCCAAGAGAATGAGCTGGAATATGATATCACAGATGTGAGTCACAAGCTTCCTCCAACGCTAAACACACACAAATAAATGCACACTCTTCCAACAAGTTCTGATATTGCAACATAATCAGACCTGGCATTGATTTAAATATTAGAAGGGCGTCATCAATATACAATAATGTTCAGACATCACTTCTATATTTAAAAATATATCTATAGAGACAATCAGTATGTATAAGGGAGAGAGGAAGATTTCTGATGATCCCTCCCAGCTTTTCCCAAGCAAACTCAAGTCAGGAAATTAGCAGAAAGTTGGTAGTCACTTTTGCTCCCACTGTTTTTTTGCCTGTCCATGGTCATTCTGTTTCTCAGTTTAGGTAAGGATATATATCTGACGACCTAACAGGGCACAGGTTGTCTATGTAAATGTTTTAGGGATATAAACATGTGCATCCACAAACACATGTATACATGAAGAGACATTTACAAACATTATGGGATGTGAAAAATTGTCATAATTTAAATACATTTGTGCTGAGTCACACCACAGTTTAATATTCAGGGTAATGCTATTGCTTTGATTACATTTGAATGTCTTGTTATCCTATTTAAAAATGCTTAAGTCATAAGAGTCATTAGCTAAATGTGTTATTTCTTATTTCATTCTGTTAAAATTGTCCATAAGAGGCATTTGGGGAAAAAAAACTATTTTAAGCATTTTCTTATTTAGACCATGCAATTTCTCCTTCCTGCCACATTACTCCTACCTACCTCCGCATTCAAACTTTGAATTTGCAAGAGACTGACAAAAATAAAAGTGTACTGGTAGTTCAGAACAAATCTTATCAGCAGAGCTACATATGATGATTGAGCACTTTGCAAAGAACCAATTTTAAAAGTTGTTGTGGTGCAAATAGTAGCCTTTCCAAATGGGGAGCAGTGGCAACATTACATTGAAATCACACCCTTCAGCTTCTATAGTGATGGATGAAATATGTCCAGAACCCAGTAACTAGAAGACTATCTGAGAATAGTACGTACAGGAAGGAGAGGAATCAGCAAATGGGCAACAAATGTTATGTCAGGATAATTATCTGCTGGTTAGGAATGGATGGATGCTACTTCAAATGCCCCATGAAAAAGTGCTTTTACTTCAAATGCCTTCCTCAAATTTTGCTTCATTTAAATTGTGTAGTCAAAAGTATGGAATAACAATATGGTTGGTTGTCTGCAAATGCTCTGAGGATCTTTCCTGTGAAATCCTGCAAATGTAGGTTAGATTTACGTTTCAAACATACTTCTTTCCCAAATACATATAAGGTAAAGCATCAATTTCTCATCCCTTCATTTCTTGATTTTTCTAATCTGTTCTGAAGAAGATCTTACACTGAACCCCTAAACTATATAATAAACCTTCCCCCACCCCCCCTTTACAAAAACTTCCCTCTGAAACACACTGCTTTGCTGACTGGAAATTATGGAAAGTGCTAGATAGGGTATTGCCAGTTTGAGGAAGACTATCCCAGAGTATTGTTACATTCTGAAAGAGTCCAAAATGTTGATCTGTCTTTCTACCTTTGCAGTGTTTTATGCTGGTGTTTCTAATGCCACACAGGAGAACGCAGCCACTTCAAGCAATTCCTCTATCCACCCTACAGAGTTTTGGATGAAGACAATGACTGCTGAACCATGGCAACCATTTCTGTCTCAGACTCCAGAAAAAGAGAAAGCCAAGGAAGGTGAAACAGTGGTCTTTGGATGCCAGTATCACAGTCCCCAAGGATCATCTTTGAATAACCTCACAGTGAAGTGGTATAAGCGGGACGGAAAAGGACAAAAGGATGTCATGGAAAATAATGTCACTGCCCTGGAAAACAACACTAGAATTTTCATGGCTGGGAATTTATCGGAAGGTGATGCTTCGCTGACTATCTTAAAAGTGTCAGCCAGTGATCATGGCACTTATTACTGCCAAGTGATTCTTTCCAATGGTGATGTGGTGACCGGCGATGGCACAAAACTTAGAATCCAGAGAGCACTAGGTAAAATTTTGTTCTGCTTTTTTAAAAAAATGTTTTCAGAGATTTTCTAGAATGTTTGCAAGTAGACTATCTGTTAAAGAAATTATAGTGCTCTTCTCCTCCTCCTTCTGACTCAGTGATGGCCTAACAAAAGCTTTTTCTGAAAGTACCCAAGGAGCATTGTGAAAAGTAAGCCACTTGGTGTCAGGCGTGGAAGCCATCTTTTACATTGGATCTTCAGGCCTGCCACATTTAGTGCTGTGGGAACTGGGAGGCGGGATTGTATGGAGCAGGGAAGATATATAATCATAATAACATTCCTTTCTCTGAGAGTCAAGGACATTCTGCCCTGCTCCTGGAGTGGTGTGACTGGGAAGCATCTCCAGTTGGGATGGTGCATTGATTGGGCCATGTGATGGACATGTGGGTGCTGGGCAGGGACTTGGGACTTTCCTATGGGTGGGGAAAACCTGGAAGCTTTCAGATGTGGGTTTTCCCAGATGTGTCAATATGATATCTCTAATAAAACGCAACTTTGAGGAACTTCTAGCCTTGGAGCCTTCTTTTGTTGGGGGTGTTACTTGGAACCCTGACACTTGGCTTTAAAGATCATAGTCTGAGAATACATGTTTAATCATGTTCTTTTTTTATTTTTAAATTTAAAATAAGCTTGGTTCACAAAACTCATTAAGCCATAAAATATGGTTTACAAATTACAATGAGAAAGTGCACATAACTTAAACCATATAAAATAAATCACAATGTGTAAATCTAGCCATTACACTCGGACTATAGATCTGGGTTGCAAGGATCTGGTAGACTACTAGATTATCAGAATAGAAAATAACAGCATATTTGGGTAATATTTATTTTTCCGTAACAAAGTTTTTAAGGCTTTACAATAAATAGGCAAGAGAACAATGCAAACAAAAAATTGAAAACCATGTAAGCTCTACTTTGTGTTGCCTCTGAATCTTGTAAACAAAGGTTCGATTGATTCAAAGTGCAGCATCCTGCCTGCTGGTAGATTTGATCACATAACTAATGCTATGGTCATTGTGGTGGCTACTGGTTTGCTCTAGGTAAAATTAAGAGTACCAGTTTTTATCTTTAATGCCCTAAATGTCTGGGTTTCCAGGTATTTGTAGGGCCATCCCTTCTGAAAAGATTTGGAGTTCTTGAAAAAAGATTCATTGAGAATCCTCAAATCACATGAGACAGGGGCTTGGATGTTATGTCTTCTTGGTCATAGCCCCCCCCCCAAACATTCTGCAACACCTCATTTTCTGAGATATGGAATCCCCTGGACTCACTTAAGATGTGACTACTCCACAAAGGGTTTGGATCTAATGGGGTGTGGGCTACATCGCTGCTGGTTACTTAATTTAAAAAAATCTTTCTTAGTTTCATAAAATAGAGTTTTGGTTGTTTGTAGACTGCCTTCAGTTTCAGGAAGAAACTGAAACCACATTTCAAAGTAAATGAAGATATTTTAAACTTAAAGTCCTCACCTCAACTGCATGAGTCAGTTAAAAGTTCCAAGTGAACAGAAGGGTTCACACAAGAAACAGCTTGGAAACTGGTACAACTGAAAACTTAGATAGATATAATATTTTAAAACCTGTCCATTTTCAAATTAGTAGGTCATTAACTTTCCATTGTGAATAATTTTGAAAATAATTTTTCTATAAAAATATCCACGTCTGCCACCTTGGAGGACTTCAAGAGAAAGATGACGTGTAATTATAGTCATATTCTATCAGTAGGGCTAATAGATCTGAACTGAAAAAGTCTTGTGACAATTAGATGACACACAAAGAATTGCAATTGAACTAACTGCTTTGCTGCCATGTTCTGAAGTGGAGTTTTGCAACCAGATCTGATTACCATAGCTGTAATCCACAGAAATCACTGGATTACAAATCAATAGAAGTGTCCCAATTTCAATCCTGATTTGGGAGCAAAAGGTTGATCATGTAGAACAGGGGTGTCAAACTTGATTTCATTGAGGGTTGGATCAGGTTATGTTTGACTTCAGGGGGCCTGGCTGGGCATGGCTGGGGTAAGCATGGCTGGGGTGGGCTTGGCCATCTCGACATCACTCGTGTTGGGGTCACCTGTGGTGGCCTGAGCATTCTGCCAGAGAAAACAGGCACCCAAGCTCCATTTTCACTGGCAGAGGCACTGCAGGCCAGTCCTCCACTGTTTCCAGGGCAGCCCCATGGGCCAGATCTAAGCATTTGTGGGTCAGATCTAAGCACCCCATGGGCAGGATCTGGCCCCCGGGCCTTGAGTTTGACACCCCTGATGTAGACCATGTTTACCAGGGGTGAGTTCTACTTACCTTTACTATCGGTTTGCAGCAGGGCCGCGGTTGCGCTCTTCTGTGCAAGCACATTTTGATGACCTCAGGGTTGGTGGGTGGAGCCTCCCGCCGGTTTTACTACCGGTTCTATAGAACTGGTGTGAACCGGGGGCAACCCACCACTGATGTCAACATATTCTACATGTTCTACAAGTAAAACATGTACTCTACAAGTAAAACATGTATCAAAGCAATGAGAAAGGGGCTTCTGATATGGTAAAGACTTGGCAGTGATCTTGTGGTATAGGATTGTGGTATTTTTGAGACAGTAGGTACTTTCCAAAAAGATTGGTGCTTTTGATCAAGCTAGTGAGGTTGCTAGCCACTATTCAAAAGATCTGATATTTAGAGGCAAAACAGATTAAAATTGCAAAACTCTCTATTAGGTTCAGCTTGTGAGATGGCACCCATCAAAGGCAGGCAGACATGCAATTCTAAATATGATTTTTCTTACACATATCACATAATAAAGATTTGTTTATAACCAAAAGAATGTTGCTTCTTTTTATTACATGAACAATATTTTTACTTTCTTGACTAATTCTTACCTGTCTTATCTTTAATTACAGGTAGTCCTCAACTTAGGATCACAATTGAGCCCAAAATTTATGTTGCTAAGTGAGAAATTTGTTAAGTGAGTTTTGTCCTATTTTACAACTTTTCTTGCCACATTTGTGAAGTGAATCATTGCAATTCTTAAATTAGTAACACTATTGTTAAGTGAGTCTGGTTTCCCCATTGACTTTGCTTGTCACGAACACTGCAAACATCATAAATGCGAGTCAGTTGTCAAGCATCTGAATATAAATCACATGACCATGGGGACGCTGCAACGGTCATAAGTATGAAAAATGATCATAAGTCACTTTTTTCAGTGCCGTTGTAACTTTGAAAAATCACTAAATGAACTGTTGTAAGTTGAGGACTACCTGTATTTCCTTTGGGCTATGCTTTTCTCTAAGTTTTCTTTTTATTTACTTCTATTTCACAGTTTTGCTTTGCTTGACCCTTTTTCTTTAAGCCCAATAGAACTTCAGATTTATGCATGGCACTCCTAAACCCACAGCCCCTTAGTCATTTATATGGCTTCTGTTCAGTTGGCTGCTGGTTAGGGAGTTGATAACATTTCTAGTTGTTCCTGAAAGACTGTAGCTCATTTGTGACTGCCAAAGGGCCTGTTACTGGCTGCTGCTGCAGTCTACCTTCCACTGGCTCCTTCACTGCCTGTTTTTGGAGTGCCAGATACCAGCACTCAGGACTTCATTTTATTTATTTATTTTATTTTGTCGAGTACATATTAGATGATATATGTAAGTATAAGCATGAATTGAATACATAAAATGAATACAATTAGAGGGAACATTAGGACAGGGACGGTAGGCACGCTGCTGCTCTTATGCATGGCCCTTACAGACCTCTTAGGAATGGGGTGAGGTCAACAGTAGACAGGTCTAGGTTAAAGTTTTGGGGGTTTTGGGATGAGATCACAGATTCAGGTAGTGCATTCCAGGCATTAACAACTCTGTTACTGAAGTCATATTTTCTGCAATGAAGTCTGGAGCAGTTCACTTTAAGTTTGTATCTATTGTGTGCTCGTGTATTGTTGTGGTTGAAGCTGAAGTAGTCATTGACAGGTAGGACATTGTAGCAGATGATTTTATGAACTATGCTTAGGTCATACCGAAGGCGGCGTAGTTCTAAATTTTCTAAACCCAGAATTTCAAGTCTGGTGGCATAAGGTATTTTATTACGAGCAGAGGAGTGGAGGACTCTTCTTGTGAAATATTTCTGGACGCACTCAATTGTACTAATGTCCGATATGCAGTGCAGGTTCCAGACAGATGAGCTGTATTTGAGAATTGGTCTAGCAATTTTCATCACAACCTGGGCTCCCTTGCAAATGCTAGCACCTAGGTGATCTAGTTATATGCCAACACCTGTGGACCACTTAATGAACTTTCAGTTCCTGTGTCTTTGGTGGCTGGGTTATCTTAGTCACAGAGTTTACTTGATATCTTCTTCTGGTGCTTTGTTACTGTCAAAGTACTCTGCTTTTGTTCACTGTCATTCAGCTGCTGCCTGATTGGCTATTTTATTCTATTTCTGATTTTCTTTCTTCTTCTGTCTTCTTTTTCATCTTCCTTATGCAGTATTATCATCACACCACTTGTTTTAGAAATGGTAAGGACCATAAAAGGAAGAGAAGTCACAACAGTGCTTTATCTCCCAAATGCCCTTCCTTTCACACTCTTTCCATGTCAAAGCCACACAGAAGCTTTATTGTGTGGACTGGGTACATGTTTAAGTGCTCAAAAATATAGATAAATGGACATTGTAACAACCACTAGCCAAGCAAGCTTCTCTCCTTCACTTTTATACTATACGGTCTTATACTATATCAAGTCTTTTGACTCTAAGTAGTTTTCAGCAAAAAAACAATCAACATAACAAATACAAAATTGTCGACAACTCAAATGTTTTAACATAACATCTGTATTATAAATATATCTGTAATAAAATTCAATAAAATACATCTGTACTATAGCACAATCATATACCTTACATACAGTATTTGGTGTTCCTTCCTGAAAGCTGTTTGAAAGATCTAGGCTTTCAAGAACTTCTTGAAAATCAAGATTTTATTTGGCGAAAAAAGTTTGGAGATGACTAGGCCTTTCACAATTACCTTAAATTGCACACAGAATCTAAGAGAGTCAGCCAAAGACATTTCTGCAATATTGTATTACATGGCTTCATGGTAGTACTAATGACTGCATGGGCAGCCATATTCTACACTAATTGAAACTTCTAACTGGACTTCTATGGCAATCTAAAGTTAGACCTTTGTTACAGTAAGGTTTTAAGGACTAGGTGGCTAAATTCTCAAGGAATACTATGAGTCCCACCTTTGAGGTAAAATAGCCAGGAAAGAGTTTACTAGAGGGTTTTGTTTTTGGAGGCTTCATGGGAGTTTTCTTTCCTAAATATAGATTCCTTCTTAGAATCTTTTCTTCCAGCATGCTTGGAAGAAAAGATTCTAAGAAGGAATCTGTATTTAGGAAAGAAAACCAAATTTACCCAGATTCAGTAAGTAGCCAACTAAAGAGTGTGTTATTTTATTCTTGAAGTACTCAGAGTTTGTCTATTTCCTTTGGCACCTCTTTTCTCTGAGGTTATTTTGGATGAATGGTCAATATTTTTGTGTATATATGATATTGGAAGCCAAGTTAATTTCTCTAAATGTCATCCCCATCTACATTTCTGTTTGCTGTTGTATGCTAATCAACCATTAAACAATTAAGTACTATTTTAAGAAGACACTTTGGTGCCTTCTTTGGTGAAGACAGTTTGTGTCTTGGGGGGTTACAATGATATGCTTCATATCCCTTGGCCTCAGATGGCTTAGGCTTTTTTAAGTTGACCACCAGTTGCTGGATTTAAATTGGTTTTATGTATTGATTGAATACATATCCTAGTTTTCATTTATGTGTTAAGGAAGCATACCTCCTCCTATTTTTCTCCTACAATAACCTTGTAAGGAAGCTAAGAGAAAGACCTGTTTTTGTTTTAATTAGCAAAAAGGAACAGCCATTTTCTTTCCTTTAGCATTGCTCATTTTTTTGTTTGTTTGTTTGTTTGGCAGGGAGGAAAAAATGGTGGTAACAAATACTATTGAAAGCATTAACTGTGGGTTCACTCTGGACTGTCCTAATTGGGTACTGTAGGTCAGTCCTGATAGGATACATTAACTTCTTCTATATATGAATAAACATCAAAGCTCAAACAGAATGATACTTTCAATGTTTAAGCAAGTTCCGGTAGTGATAGGCTCAAGTAAGATGATCCCACAGAAACATTTACAGTAGCAACATTTTACCATGTGGACTCTCTTGTGTTTTATGTTGAATGCAGTGCATTTCTGACTAGGGCATGAATTTCCCCTTAGGTTGGCTTGGTATAGAAGAATCCATTGGAACAATCATTGGCGTGGTAGCTGCTGGTATTGGAGGCCTGATAGTTCTGATAGTAGTCTTAACTCCTCGACTGCGAAAGTGTCTTCCATGTGCTAAAGTAACAGCACATGAAGGTAAAGTATGAAATGCATGATCATTTAATAAATTAAATATATGCAATACTAATAAATGCAGGGCATCCATGTGGTCCAAGCACATTTTTTGGCTTGTTCAGAATTGTCACCAAAAAGTTGTGTAAACATACTTTTGTTGTTTTCTAAAGATGTTTTGCCCAGTTATAACAATCTAAGTGTAACATTATTCTCTAGTATATGATATCTTTCATATGAAACATTAATGAATACTAAAATATAGGAGCATGCCTTTACATGGTTAATCTATTCATTTTTCCAAACCAATATTAATTATGGAATTTTCTCTCTGCTGAGCTGATGTCCTATCTCCCCATCCATGTGTTTGTATAAACAAAGCCAGCATATCAATTTCCATCCCCCTGGCCAATCCCTTTACCATCTCTATTCTGAAATGCTTATCCTGTTTTGTAAGTGTGATTCTAATTATAACCAAAGTGATTGGCTGCCTTCCTCTGGCTTTGTTGCTATCTCCTTTCCAATTATCAGCCAGCAAGGAAAAGACCCAGTAATCAGGATTCAGCAATAAATATAGCTGGGTTTACTTTAAGGCTCAATATCTCTTCTCTAGCCTGGATTGCCATCTGCTCCTTCTACACCCATTTGGACATTTCCCAAGTTGAAATAATGTGATTTTAAACGTGTATAGGAAAATACCCTGGTCAAAAGTTGCTTTAGAGGGGAGGGCATGGTTTAATTAATTTGAACTATATGTGTACTTAGATAGCAATTGAACTCAGGAAACCCAAATTCCAACAGATTCTCTGCCATTGAAGTTCTCAGGATGATTTGGGAGATCTCTCTCTCTCTCCATCTCCCCACCCCCCCATTCCACCTGGCTGTTATTCTGAGACAAAGTAATAAGAGGAAGGGATTACATGGCAGTTTCGATTCCTGAATTGAAATTGGGATGGAACTCTAACAGATAAATAACATACAATAAATTAGAAGGTTCGTTGATTTTTTAAAAGAATCTTTTGCTTTGAAATGTGCTCATCTGCCAAAGAAATAAAAAAATTAGAATAAAATGGAGAGGTAGAGAACAACTTGGGTATTTTGTAACTGAGCACCCCAATATGAGCACCCCATTTTAAGAGAGCGTCCATAACATTCCAAAAGATCCCAACATTTTAAAGTTCTCCCTGCTCCAAAGATGACTAAATTTATATATAAGAGTAGATTATAATCTGTTTATTTTATTCAGCTCTAAATTTGATTTAAGTTACTTGCAATTGCTTCTGTTTCTGTGTGCATCTGTATCTCATTTATATGAATGGTATTTTTTGGGGGGGAGGGATACATTTCATACCAGTTTGCATGCATTTTTAAATTGTTGACTATCTAGAAAATATACTGCAATTAAAAAGAAAAGCATTCTGATGTAATACCTTTAATATTATGAGGAGAAAGCCTAGATATTCTGCACAGCACCCAAGCCACAAATAAAAAATAACTTATATTGAAGAATTAAATGCTAAAATCATCTATGCCAAGACCATTTTTTCCTATTCACCTATAAAATCATCCAACCATAATTGTGTCAATATAATAACACTAGTGAAGACAGGTATTGTGTCCTCAGTGATGGCTGGGTGAACCTAGAAAATAAATTACTAGTGGGAAAAAGGCTCAAAGCTACAACTTAAATAAACTTGAATATCTGGAAAGGATGGAACTATAAAACAAATGGAGTTCATAGAGCAGGATTACCCATTGTTTAACTGTGGTTTATTGACTAAATAACAGCTGATTAAAGCATATTGCAGTTTACAATCAGCAATGACTGGATTTTTAGAAATGTGCTAACATCTTCTGGTTAGGAGCTTTTCCAGGCATGTTAACATCCTCCTATCAAAGGAGCTGCACTTCTGCAAAATCCTGATGGGCTCTGTAGAGAAGTTTGAAGCCTGCTGTGAAGGCATTTGTATTCAAGATCATTTCATGTTATTCTATATTTACTCCCCAAAGAAAATAACTCTAAAAGTATGCTGCATATTAAAAATAATTTTGAATGGTTACTTTTGTTATTGCAACTGTTTTTATTCCATTTTTAAAACATGCCAATACAATATTAGCAAAAGTTCTGAAGCAGAATAGAAGACCAATACAAATACTCAAAATGCAATCAGAGTAACATAGTTTAGTTCAGGGGTAGGCAAACTTGGCTCTTTTACACCTTTTGGACTTCAACTCCCAGAATTCCTAAAACAGCTTCTGGGAGTTGAAGTCCACAAGGTGTAAAAGAGCCAAGTTTGCCTACCCCTGGTTTAGTTCATGAATGACATGCATTTTGAGGTATTTCCATTTATAACTGCTGGAGAATAACCAGGGATTAGTGTTTCAGTTTCACAACTCAAAAATGTCTCTGCAATATTATCAGTGTGGGCTATAGGCATTATACTTTAATTTAAACTAACCCATGATTAATCTGTTAAATAAATTACCATAATCTATGCTGATGGTCACTAACTTGGATGGCTTTAAAAGGGAATTGGAGAACAAGTCTCTTAAGAGCGATTAGTCTTGAAGAATCAGTGCTACCTTACAACCAAGGCAGTGCTTTTTAATATATCAGGTGCAAGAGGACAATTGGAGAGAGCTCCATCTTCATGTTCTTCTTAGCATCCCAAGTGATAAAATGCTTTTGGTTGGCCACTGCAAGAAACAAAATGCTGAACTGAAAAGACCCTCGACCTGATCAAAACTATTACATTCTTAACCACAAGTCTTAGATCATAGTGGTACATGAATAGATAAAGGAATACATGCCTGTGACAATTCACGTGTAAATGCTTTGGGTATTTCTAGATGGGCTTTGACTTGCTTCATTTGTAGAAATTGAATTTGTCTCTGACTAACACCATACCTGGTTTTCTTGCTTCTCCAATCTTTTCTCTTATAATAACCACAAAGAGTGGAAAGGTAAACTTGCTGCCCAATGCCTTTTGATTGGCATTGATTCCTACATCTGGAAGACTTTTCAATTGATTTATATTATTTGTCACTATTTTCACTTCTCATTTACTTTCTTCTTCCTTTCTTCTTTTTCTTCCCCCTTCAGCATAATTTGGAGCAATGGACTAAAGAATAATATCAGCTATGACAAGAATTACATAGTTAATCAATAGGAGCAAAACTACATGTTGTTCATGTATCTTATTTTTAAAAATAGAATAAAATGTTTTAGCATCATTTTAGATCATATGCCTTTTTTAGAAAAATATAAAGTTTATTGATAGAATGAGTGTATGAAAAAAGTTTACAATTTTAGGTTAATTTTAATCAATTTGCTTACTTGTCAGTATGGACAGTGGCCTTCTATCAATATAAGTTAATAATTGTATTACAGACTTTGAAAAACTGGGACTGGGAAACCAAGAAAATGGTTTGAGGGGAAAGGGACAGAAGAAGGAAGAAGGAAGAAGGACTGCACCCCTACAACTTCTCTTCAGAGTATCCTCTCCTGCCATTGCATTTCTGACTACACTGGAAATCAGGACTTTTTTAATAGATGGATGTTCAATTCTGTACTATGCAGGTTACTATTTACACATTGTATAGGCAAATGGAGTTAAGGTGAGGAAGAGGAGAATAAAACTTTCTGAAAAGTAAAACGTGCACATATTTTTCTAATTAAAGCATGCACTTAGAAACTTGCAACAGATAAAACGAAATACCAATACATACTTTGTGTCATATATTGATAGCTGAGGACTGGGATATTTTACCGAGGTAAACTAAAAAAATGAGAGCAAACCTGTATGAATTAGGAATGATTGCTACGATTATCTGCAAAAGCAATCTCATTTCTGCATAAAGGGGAAGAGGCTTGGGCATGATAGTCAAGCAGCGGCACCCATAGAAACCCCATTGACATTAAAATAGTGATATATATGATGTGGTCATGCAAATGCTGCCAAAACCATAAGTTTAAAATAATAATGACAGTTTATTAAGAGCAGAAAATAGCAGAAAAAAGTCACACGGTGTTAGGTTTAAAGAAAGAAAATAGGCCATGTGGGAACAAATTATAATTGGATAAAGCCAGCATGAGAAAGTAAATATGCCTGAAAGAAAGGTTTCTGTACTTATTTACATCTTGACTTATTTATTTTTATAAATAACTCAAGGTGACGAACATATCTCACTTTTCCTAATTTTACGGTAAAGATTTTAGTTAAGTACATAGAACATAAAAATGGATCCTAGTGTAGTGTCATTCTATTTAGGTAGAAATAGCTGGCTTTACCTAGAATTTCCATGGGGCTAGATTCCTGCCTATATCTTGGAAGTTGGAGGTTTAGAATCCAGCTTCTACATCCCAGGCCTGCTCTCCAGCCAGCTGCTATTCCAAGGAAAACTTTAAAAGAGAAAAAAGTTGTTCAACTAGCCTCCCAAACTTTTCTCCAGAAAATCTATTATGGGTATTTTCTGACATGACAGGATTCTAAGAACATCAATGGTCACAGTGCCCAATGCAGCCACACACACAAAATGGACTCATTACTAAAGTTTTTAAAAAATCCATTAATGCAGTCAGTCATATGGACATTGCTGGATGTTGGCTACTGAAGGGCTGAACTGACATCAATGTCTGTCATTCATATGGATTAACAGGACTACAAAAACTTAAAGATTCTATAATGGCAAACATACCTAACAGTTGCAGAAATTAATTTGTTTTGGATCAGCAACCCCCTGCTTATGTTTGGTGACAATTGTCATTCCTGATCATTTGGTTAGGTTGGCTATGGATCTGTAGTTAAAAAGATTGTGAAGGTGCCACATTGCACCTGGCAATTTTGTCATCCTTCTGTAGATCTGTTTAGTTTCTAGTGAGTCTTCTTAAATTTACTGTACAAAACCATATCCATTGGAAAATGAATCGTTCACTAGCAAGAGAGCACTTTTCTCTTAATTTTGCACTGAAGTTACATGACAGTCCCAATTTTTTTTTCTTGTACTGTACTAATTTCCATTGCTGTTTTATATTGTTTTCTCACTTAACTTCTTTTTTTAAAAGATGATTTTATATTTGTATAAAACATTGTTTTTCTAAACAGAATGGAATCATATGGTGAATATATATTTTATATTAGCTTCTTAAACTGGTAGAGGCACTTTAGTAACACAAATGTTCATATGCACATTTTCTTAAGCTACAGCATATATTTCTAAATAAATAATTCTGCAACAGTGGAGCTCCTCTGTATCTTGCTGATGATCACTAGAGGGCAAGAATGCTAGATTTCTCTTCTGCCATCAACTGATTGCTTATATATTTGCAGAATTCCAAAGTATGATTCATAATTTCAGAAGCTGGAAAAGTGTAAAAGATCAGGAAACTTGTAGCCTTCAGGTTGAAAAACTTGGATATAAAGACCCTAATATTAAAAAAAAACACCTCAACAGTTTTAAATTGTTTATTATCAAAATCTATTAATGCCTATAGCCACATAAAGGATATATCTGGCCACAAAGATAATTTGGCCATAAGATGTAGCGCGGATTGAATGGTGCAAATCTCCAACACCGAGCTGCTTCTTTGTCGCACTGGCAAATTATGTTTTGACATCTGTTTAGAGCAGCATCTGAAAAAAAGGAATGAAGAAGATACTACTGCTGGTTATGATGAAGTAAAGCACAAAAACAAAATAGTCCTGTTTATCTATGAAACTAGCATTTATTAAGATATATACGGTAATCTTAAAAGATAAAGGATTGTTCTGTTTGAAACTTTTTTGAACACCTCAAAATGGTTAAAATAAAATTCATACTGCTTGAAGGCCATTTTGGACATTTAAAAAAATCATGATTGGGGATTAAAGCATTGGCTGGGTGTAACAAGTATGCATTCACCCACTATATCTTACAATTACATAATATGTATTTATCAAGGTGAAAACAATGCATTGTACGCTCCATGTTCATTTTTATTTATTAAGCCCTATGTCACACACCCTTTTTTTAAAACAAATATTTTTCTAGGCCCTTCTGTGAAAAGTCAGCTTGCAATTTAAGAATCAAGAAAATCTAAACTTCTTAGTAATATGAAATATGAAAAAGAAAACACCTCTTTCACTAAGTAGGCAAAGGATTTTAAGCTTTGCTGCTCTTCTATACTCTGAGGTAAAAAACTGTAATTTTACAGAAATCCACAGTCTTGATACTCTGTGACAAATGATGGTACAGTGGTTAGAATGCAGTATTGCAGCTAACTCTGCCCACAGCCAGCTCGATCCTGACCAGCTCAAAGTTGACTCAGCTTTCCATCTTTCCGAGGTCAATAAAATGGGGACCCAGATTGTTAGGGGCAATTTGCTGACACTGTAAACAGCTCAGGGAGTGTTGTAAAGCACTATGGAGTAGTAGATAACTCTAAGTGCTATTGCTATTGCTGTTATGGTGGTTGATGATCAAGAGCTGCCCTTTAAATTGAGAAGTGTCCAAGAACAAGGGCCACAGTAGGCAGGGCACTGGATAGGGCTGGGGTTTTGCAGAGTTTACAGGATTGGTTTGTTTTTTTAAAAAGTTCTGTTCAGCGTATTTTGAAATGTTCCCTACAATTTCAATATGTCATGAACTTCAAAGAAATAACACTGTATCACTATTTAGCCATCACAGTCAAGTGGTGGCTACAATGAATGGCCTGCATCCCTAAAATCACTGGCTTTTGCCCACCTGTGTTTTATGAACTGCAACATATAAAAATCGATAGCAATTCAACACTGTTTATATATTTTACATATTAAAATTTCTGTCCAAAACATTATCCTTAGTATTTAAGTTGTTTAAAACCAAGTCTGGTTAGAACAGTGTTATGAATCTTCCAAGATCTCTGAGGAAACCAATAGGACCTTCTGAAATTAAAGCTGAATTTTTCATCTCTATAGAACATCTATATGTATTTGTGCCTTTCTGAGATAAGGTAAATAAAAATAATGACATTCAGGTTGTACCTTACCGCATATCACAGTATTGTCCTGACAAGTCCACTTATATCTGTCTGTTATGGGGTGACAGCCTTGCCGTTGTGCAAAGTCATAACAGCAGTCATGTCTGTGGCAGCACCTTTCAGCAACAGAGAATGATTAATATCGTTGATGTGAGCCTTGAACATCAAGCAGTATGTGCAGCACTGTGAAACTCTATCTCTAGTTTTACAGTGCTCTGGTGCGTGCGAAATTTACAAGCCCAATCAAGTATTTCCATGAAGCTCAGTACAGTGTGGATATTTTAAGTAAGCACTTCTCTGAAGTCTCTTAAAACATAGCAATTGTGGTTTGATGTTCACAAATACATATTGTCTATATATGTAGGGTGAAAATGTTAGTTATAATTCAAAATAAATACTTTTCTAGTTCCACTGCAGCAAGAGATCACATGGTCATACCTTTTCTCTATTGCATTCTCAATTTAGCAACAGTATTCTGTTATCCAGAATAATAAAGGACAGGGTTTGTACTAATCATATCATGTTACTGTTCCAAGTACTCAGTGTTATTTTGTTACATGCTCTCCTTTTTTTAATTACATTATACTATTATTTTTCCATATGTTCTTGTCTCAAAGTAAATTTGGCCTCATTTAAAATGTATTAGACAGAAGAGTAAAGAGTGCAATGGAAATATGAACTTAATAGATAAATAAGTGGCGTACAGTACGTACCAATCTGTTTCATCCTTGGGCCAACCTCTTCCTCCTGGACCACAATAGCATCCGTAACCTACATAGGCCAAAGAAAATCGGCTTGTACCACATTTTAGGGCTCCGTATAATTCAATGAGTCCTCTTTTATTCACAAAATGGTTTTTTCCAAGAACACCATTCCATACTGCAAAGGCAGAAATTAAGATTTTACTGCATTTGAGTAGGTCCAACTCCATACAATAATTGCTTTATCTCTTTTTACACAATCTGCTTCTGCATTAATATATACATTATATCTGTGTTTGGCTGGAGTGTTGGGTAGCTGTTAGAAAGTAGAGGAAGTTTAGATTAAATTTTGGGTTGCTGTACCCCTCAATATTGCTCAAGGCTTCAAGCAAGCCTGCATGAGGAAAGTTGCACAGCAACATTGCTATTTTGGAGGAACCAACTTCTTACTTTCCATGCAATAGATTTCAACAAACTTCATTCCTGCACTAGATGATGAAAGATGAACAGGACTTTCAAGGCACTCCTTATAGTCTATATGAATATACTGTTTATCTCACAACATTTGCTATGAACCGTGTGCATTAATTTTAGTCTGTACAGGTGTCAAGAAATATGAAAATTAAAACCATGTTGGGAGTACAGCAAATGAATGAGAAACACAACAAAGCAGAAAGGGCAAGCTTCCCACTTCCTGATTTGAACAGAATTCTTTGCCGTTTATCTTGGGCACATTTTCAAGACAAAACCAAAACTCCAAACTGAAGAACTGTTTTAAAATTTATTTGCTTTCCGCCCCCAGGAGATTTCTTGACTCTCTAATATGCATGCCTGAAAATATCGGACAACTTCGTAAACCTGACACATACTCTCTTTTTATTACACAATATTCAACCTTAACTATAAAACTAAAGGCAAATATGTGACTTTGTTGTAAGAAGAAAATTAAAAACTTAGTAGCGATTGCGGCATCTGAATCATAACAGGCAGGCATAAGCTTAAACAGAAACAGTCTACTTCTACTTACAACATAGAAACATTAAAGCATATATGTGTGTGTATGTGTGTGTGCTGCAGAATTCCTCAAGTCACAGAGAAAAAAGTCTAATTCACTGATAGAAAAATACATATTGGTGTGTATAGAATCTCAGAGCCTAGAAAAAAAATCTTTCAATAGAAGTTTATTAAAAGAATTACATCAACATTAAGATAAACAAAGTGATAAATTATTAGTACTGAATTCAATCTCTATTATATTTACAGATTGCAAATCACAGCTTTTGGCCCCAAAGAAATTAAAAAGAAATTAAGGGTGAATTTCATCTTTTTTTATTGATTCCTGCCACCCATCATTTAAATTCAAAACCAAGTATCATTTCAAAATGGTTTCAGTCACATTTCATATTCTAAGTGTGGTTTCAAAATTGGCTATTGTGTTACAGTATTTATTCAGCAAGGCAGTTTTGCTGAAACCTTAGAAGTTTAAGAATGCACAGAAAGCCTTGTGTTTTCTTTGTGTTTTCATGTGACGACAAATGTGATGCCGCAAGTTTGACATCCCTGCCCTAGGGATGCCAACAACTGCCCATGCAGCTGTGTTCTGAGCCAGCTGAAGCTTCCAGATACTCTTCAAGGGTAGCCTCATGTAAAATGCACTGCAGCAGTCCGTGTGTGAGATGACCAGGGCTTCAATGACCGAGTACAGGTACTCCCAATTCAAGGGCACAACTGGTGCACTACACAAAGTTCTGCGATGGGTCTCTTAGCCATGATTGCCAGCTGCTCATTGAGCAGGAGTCATGAGTCCAGGAGAACCCTCAATTGTGCATGGGGTTTGTCTGGGGGAGTGCAACCTCATCCAGAACTAAAGATGGTAAAGTCCCAGAACTAGAAGCTCCGGATCTTACAGGGTTTATTGATCTGCATGCAAGTTCTACATTGTGAAACCAATGCCTCTAATGTCTGACAGCATCTACTGTCATTATTTAAATCAACATTTTTTTCTTGCTGACATTTGTTTACTCCATTTCAGCCAACACATGAAATAAAGTTTTCTACAGAAACATCACTGTAGGAGGATGGAAAAATAGATAACGTGATATTTAAAGAGTCCCAAACACATAAAGGTGGGAGAGATATTCAGCTATGACAATTGTTATTTGCCCTTGTGCTGAATTACCTATTGAACTAGTTCCACCAAAGTGGTTTTAATTGCCTAATAAAATGTTTAGGTGTGACACCCATTTAAATGGAATACACACAATCTTCAAGATACAAGTCTTTATCTCTGTTTGCCGGTTTTCAGACAAATAAAACAAATGTACCTATTCCTTTATTATTTAAATGCTCAAACAAATTATTATGACATCATTAAGTGTTTTCATAACTGAGGACAATATGAAAAGGTGTGCTATGCATGTCTTTCTTATTTCACTTGAATACAGCAATTTAAGACTCATATAAACATTGTCAACATTAAGTGAGGAAAACAGAAGAGGAAAGCAATTCTTTCAGGCCAGCATCTATCATCATTTAACATTTCATTTGCACTCACCTGTCTGAAACAGCAGCAGTGTCACCAACCAGCGTTCCATGTGGAGATCGTATCACTCCACTGTGCCTGCACACCTACAGTCTGTTTAGTCTCTCCCTGTAGTTCTGTTGTCAAACTGAGCCAAGCAATGGGTGTGTAAACAATCTTACTGGATACTCTCAGAACTAAACCTATGAATCAATAAATTTCAAACACTTCCTTCTGAGCAAAAAGAGATCATTATTATATCATAGGCTGGAGTTCTTGATGGCCGGGCTTCTATTTGCATATAATTCATCAAGGCTTGGTAAAAGGGAATTTGACTGAATGTGCTGGACAGGTCGACATATTACGATCACAAAGCTGGTGTTCTTTTCCTAAGCTTTTGTTTGCAGTCCCTGACTGACCTCACCATTTGTTTCATAGATCTTAGTGTTAAAGACTTACTTCTGTAACTGGTATTGGCAGCATTTAAACTAAAGGACTATTAAAATAAAGATCCTTTGTTTTAATCCTTGAGATTTTAGCAAGCTGTTTAAAATGAAAAACGTGCAGTAGTTCAAAATCTGGTAATATTAGGTTTCCCAATATAATATCTGTGGTCCAACGTTGCCTGGGGACTCCTTGAAATGCCTCACATTTATTTGGGACTTTCCTTCTTCCATGATAGCCATTTTGTGAAAGGACAAGGCCTCTTCCATGACAGATATCTCAAAGGTCCATATGATTGAATGTTCCAGTCTCATCTTTCCTGCAACAAAGCTGACAATGTATATCCCCATCTACTCATTGGAGCCAGCTAATCCATGAACTTTAGCATTCTTCAGATAGAATTATTAATTATTTATTGTTTAAATGACTTGAGGTACTAAAGAAAGTGGGATTAATCTAGTTGATTAATGAAATTTAAATAGAAAGGAAAAATGCAGTTTTAAAACTGGTGATCTTCTGCTTCTGTCCTAGTTTAGTAACCCTCACAGTGAGTCTTCAACAACTCAACACAGCCAGCTTGCCACTATCTCTGCCAACTCATCACTGTCAAGTCGTCGCAAGACAACTCAACTCTTTCAATTCACTGTGGAGACAACTCATTGCAGGTAGCCAGAGGGAGAGGGGAGCGATTGAGTGAGCAGATGGGCAGAATGCAGTGCGGTGCTGGTGACCAGGAACATACCATTTTCACACACCCCACTGCTGCTGCAGCTGTTTAATGGCAGCGGTGTTTGGGATATTTGGGCCAATTCTGGTGGGAGGGACA
>JANHZT010003932.1:123017-134774 GCA_032468215.1 Stegonotus admiraltiensis
AGACCTGGCGTTGCACATCACCAGCCGCAGACCCGGGCCCTGAGAGCCTGGACAGCCCGGAATGCAAGAAGAGCAATGGGGGCCGGAGCGAGCTACCGTTAATAAACAACGGGTGCGCGCTCCCAACACAGAATATGGCCCCCTGCTCCCGTCATATCTGCCCCTCCCACCTACCATATTAATGGCATTCTCCTCTTTAATTTTAATTAAGTTCTTTAATTTTGATTTTTAGGTTTGATTGCAGCAAGTTCTAATATTTACAACAGATTTAGAAAGACAAAAAACTATCACTTCCGCCTTTTCTGACCACACTAGCATTAAAATCTCACTTCCAAAAAATATCTCACTTCCAAAACATTTTTGTTCATTGCCGAATTAAGCAGTTGCCGCAATATCCTTGTTGCTGTTTTTTTAAGAAAACAGATAACCAATGATTGGTAATCCTAACCATATCCCATTGGTGCAAAAAGGCAGAAGACAACTGAAATAAGCAGATGTAAACAATAAGTGTGGTGTGCCACACTTATTGGTAGGCAAAAAATGGAACAAGAGCTGGCAAACCTGTAACAGAATAAGTCTCTTATGTCATTTAAGCCATACATTTGAAGCAACTATACAAACAATTGATGGGTTAACAGAGCATATCAAACGGCAAACAAGCAAATACATTATACAGAACAGTATGTTATGTCAACCACACTAATAACTGAATAAAGGCCAAGCTCTTGGGATCTGTCAATAAATGGGAATGGAAAATGTTGTACCTAATAGGCTTTTTAAACAATGACCATTACAATTCTAAGTAATAATAAACAATGTTTCATTTTAATTTAATTCTTTACTTGCATAGTTCTCTTAATTCTGACTTGGAAATTTTGGATAGGGATGGGATCTTTTATCTTGTATGTGAATTGGCAGACTTTGGAGCGGAGTGATTTGCTGGGGGTGGGGAGTAGCATTCTGGATACAGTCGGGGAAAGGGAGGAGGGGTGCATAGACTGTTCAGAAGGAAGCTACTCTTGGTGTCTTGTATGCTTCTATCTTTTACCCCCCTATTCTCAACTCCAAAGAACAGTCATTAGATTCTTGGCAGCCGTGGCTTTAGGCTGCTGCTGCTTCATGTCAGGTTGGCTTATAATAAAGCTTTCCTCTCATTCAAAATCTCATTCTGGAGACAAGCAATCTGTCTTGTATTACCAAAACCTCGCTAGACACAAAAGGTGGACTTCTGAAGTGGCTATTTTTTTATAATCCAGGGAAGTGGCTATTTTTTTAACAGCTAAAACTTTATTTATCAATAATACAGCATATACAAATATATATTCATTTCCCCATTTTAAAACGTACATCAACAGTACTCTCTGCTTATTATTTTATTTAAAATAAAATGTTTTAAAAAATCATCTATGAATAAAGAGATAATTACTGAAGTTATAAAATGCTCAATTAATAAAAAATACAAGCGGGGTATATTATATTATTTTTATGATATAAAAATTAGTATACTTTTTTGTGCTCAATACCAAATTTTTCATTGTGTTGTATATAAATGTTAAAAAAGAGAATAAACCACCCTTAAAATAATATAGGTAAATAGTTAATTTCTGACCTTCTCCTTTGTATTTCAGCAGATTTACAGTAACTCTTGATATTAGAAACTACTCTAAATGTATTTACCATACAGCATAATATATGGAATTTATTCTTGCTTAAATTTAGTTAAACATTTGTTACGTATATTTAATGTTAATTTCAGCATTGTTGCATATTCCCTAAAATTAAGTTCCCAATTGTACTGTTTTTCTTCCAGTGTTGTCCAAAATTTATCCTTACAGCTGTAAGCAATGTATCTTAATAAATCAGTTATTTTTTATTGATGTTTTCTGTGATTATGCTTACTAAAAATGTAGTCATTTTGATCCCTAAAATTCTCTGAATGAGAAGATTTTTTTTCCAATACAGGTAAATCCTCGATTTATGACAATTGAGCCCAAAACTTCTGTTGTTAATTGAGACATTTGTTAAGTGAGTTTTGTCCCATTTTACAACCTTTCTTACCACAGTTGTTAACTGAATCACTGCAATTGTTAATAATACAGTTAAGTGAATCTGGCTTCCTAGTTGATTTTGCTTGTAAGAAGATAGCAAAAGTTGATCACATTACCTTGGGATACAGCAATGGTTATAAATATGAACCAGTTGTCAAGCAACTGAATTTTGATCACATGATCATGGAGATGCTGCAAAGGTCATAACTTTGAAAAACATTCATAAGTCACTTTTTTCAGTGCTGTTGTAACTTCAAACAATCACTAAATGAACTTTGTAAGTCAAGGACTACCTGTACTTAAGGGATTTTCTATATATCCATCACATACAGTAGACTGTTTCTTCTGTTTCATAGCATTTTCAACATTTATTACTATGTTCTCTATTTTGTCAATTATTGACAAAGTTGAATACTACTTGTAAAAATTTTATACCAGTTCTCTCTCAAACAATAGCATGGAGTACATTTTATAGATGTGTTCTACCATTCTTCCCACCGCCAAATTGGGGTTATTTCTTTGAAATGTTGCATCTAATTTGTCTTGTTTTATCATATCATATCCAACTAAGCAGCCTAGTAAATGGTTGATTTTATATAGGCATTTCAAATTCTGTCTTTTCTTTTTAATGTCCCATCCTCATTTTTGAGCTCAGATCTTTTTCTTTGAGCAGTTTGTTGATGCAACAGCCATAGTATATTCCAGGGGAACTATTTGGGGATTTTATGCATGGAAAACAAAATCTATTTCCTTCCTTATATCATGCTAGATAGTAATCCTTGGCTGATCCTTAGCGGAAGTACTCACCAATAGTATAGTAATCAAGAACGGGATCTTTGCAAAAAGATTTATAGCGCCAAGTAACAACTACATCCTGCAGTGGTGCTGAAGTACTATAGTCACATCGGAGGGTCACAGACGCAAATAAGGTTGTATATCTCTCAGTATCCGGCACTGTCACGAGAACAGAGAAACAACCTATATGGGTACAAACACAATTATCACATTGTACTCTGAGAAATTAATTGAATATTATAGTTGCAGACTAGGAAAGAGATGTGAAGAACAGAAAGTGGAAGTGAAGTCAGTTTTAGTGTCTGCAAAAAAAGAAGCTTCAAGTGTTTTGTTTCCAAATATTTGTCAGGTTCAAGAAATCAGGAACCAGCATAGGGTTCAAAAGTACTACAAATTTATTTCACTCTACCTATACACAAGAATCTGATCTACTAGTGATGAAGCCAAATTGGTGCTATGCAAGAGTCAAAGGGCTTCAAGCTGCGTTGGACATAGATCTTTTTCACTCCAGACCGATGATGCATTTGACCCCACCCTCAGGCTCAGCCTGGTCATCTCTTACAACATTACCCACAAAAAAAATTAACAGCAACATGGAATAGCTGTTGCATTTTTGAAATCACCACTTGATCTCCCACTACAGATTTTTTGCTACACTGCAAATGCATAAGGGGAGTAATTACAAAATCTTCCTGGGACCCTCCCACCCCGCAAGCCTGATAACATAGCCAGGTCTTGAGACTTGTAGAATGTGTTGAAAGGGAAGGAACTAAGTTTATTTGGGGAGGGGGAGATACCATAAGGTGGGCACCGCAGCAGAGAAGGCCTGCCTCCTGGGATCACCAAAAGTGATTTGCTAAAAGATGGTTACTTGCAACATGCCTTTTCTGCCAGACCTGATGGGGCAGGCAGATGTGATCAGGCAGAGGCAGTCCCTCAAATAACCTATGCCATGAAGGTCAAAACTAGCACCTTTAAAGGTCAAAATTAGCAGCTTGAATTGGATCCCAAAGCAAACTCATAACCAATGCATGCAGAATAGAGGTGTAATATGTATCATTCTAGGGGCACACTGAAAAGGGAATGCTTTACACTTGCAATATCTTAAAAGTATTGATCCAAACTGCCCAGAGTCATAAAGTATGAATTTGGTGGGTTTATAATTTATATAATTATAGTAAAATAAATTATTAATACTTATAGTGTTATATTAGAAATGCCTATTATCTTAGCCATAATCCAGTGAACTCTCTATCACATAAGTATACAAGATAACATAAAATAAATATTCCAGTATGAAAGCTATCACAGTAGTTGTGATAACGTAATATAAATATATGCTGCCTTATGTGGAATAACTCAAATAGTACTGACTACAGAGAGTAGAAGAGCATTTCATTTTATTTCAGCACTTTTGTTCCTTTGAATTCCAAACAGAACTTAAAGTAATTCTATATGAGAGATATTAAAGCAGTTTCTCAGTTACGTAGAATGCTTCCTCTATCCCATAGTCTGCGGGCTACACTGCCCTTTTCCAATGGAGTGGCTATTACAGCTGTTGAACTGGAACATCTGCATACCTCAATAGCCTAGTCTTTTCACATTATTGAATCTATTACATTTGGACAGCAAATAATCTAAGTATTATACCTCCAGGGAAGTTTTAATGAATTGGGGAAAAATATTTTTCAAGGTGGGGCTTAAAAAAAATAACCATTATGAAGAGAGCTCTGTATATTATTATTGTAGACTGGAACATGATTTGAAAAACAGTAATTAAATAGAACACATCCCTTTCTAGACCTGCATTCTTCTCTATTGAAACTACAGCTATTGGAAGACATAACTGTATAACATCTGAAGGACCTCAGGCCTCCATATATGATCTGAGAAGTCAATTCCATAAAGAATATCCTTGAAAGAATAGAATATAATGACACTCTCTTTAGGTCAAGATGGAAATCCATCCATAGACTAATTTTATTTAGTGCTTTATATAACTTTCTGTATCATTTAACCAGTGCTATGGTAACAAATTATCAACAAACATAGATTTTATATCACAACAACTCAGGCTTGGTGATATTATAAGACACTATTGAGGAAATGACACCTCAAAAGATCTCTGTAGCAACTCTGAAAAAAATTGTAGTTGTTAGTCCTCTGCGGTTAGTTCAGAAAGAAGTCATTTTTCAAAGCTCTTCCATTCTCTTGATATTCCTCTCAGTATGGAAAAAAATACATAATCTTTGGAGCAGACATATTTTGTTTTCCTACTACTTGGCAAAGCACAGTACCTTGAAACATATTCTAATCGCATTAGCCACCACCAAACTTTTAAATTACGTTTTATACAAACTCCTTTGCATACTGTGTTTGCAAATATGATGTGTAAGCAAGAATTTGTGAGAAACAGGAAATATAAAAGTGATGCATGTACATTAGGAGGGTATGTGACTTTAGTTATTTCACTATTGGGGGAAGCCCAGAGTTCATCTCAAATTACTGTATTGTCCTCAAGAGAAAAGTTTCACCCAGGAGCAATAATAGTTAAAACAAAATAAACTGCACACATACTGTATTTCTGAGAATCCAAAGTTATGCATTCAGTTAACTTACAATTTTCATCTAAAGAAAATTTACTACATATGAATTTCTAACAATTTTCACTTAGTTAAAACTTCTATATGTATGTATGTACTATATACAAATCTCTACATACAGGCAAGTTTACAACTGGAATATAGGGAGGTGACATTAACCAGATCTCTAGTTCCTAGCCAAACCTCCTCCAGCCCCCAAAGTGCAATTTTGACATCAGCAAACATTTCCTTCTTTCAAGCAAAGTTTAAATAATTTAAAACAGTTGAGAAATATCTGAATAGGGTTGATCAATTGCGCAGCCTCCAGGCTGTCTGATGAGGAAATTGATTTAAAAAAAAAACACAAGCGGCGAAGAACCAGGTAAGGAGACACAAAAGTAAGAGGGAGGCCTCTCAAAGATCGAGATGAGTCCGTTTTGTTTAGCTATCAACTTCTCTCCCCTCTTGTCGACTCACCTGTCGAGGTGAGGCCGATAAAAAGCGCTTGAAATTGCCACTGCCAGATCCAGGCCATGGCGTCTCCTCCCACTGCCCGGAGCTTCTAGGTAAACCTCAGCCCGCCCTTCCCTAACTCCTAATTCCACGAATTTTCTTGTTTTTCCGCAGCCGAGGAAGGGAACCTCGAACCTTTCTCCCGGGAGGCGGAGCGGCCCAGCGCAAGCAAGCGCCCACTTCCTCCGTTCAAGGCTTCTCCGGCACCTGTTGCTGAGGCACTTTCCCATTCCCTGTAGGTGCACTCCGCGGCGGATGCCTGCAGGTGCCGCGCTCGCCCTAAGGGTCCCTCCTTCCTTGAAGCTTGCTGGGAAAGCGTGAGCAGAGACCTCTGCTGGCTCACACCGAAGGGCGCCGTCCATTATTCTGTTCCAACTACGGCTAGCGGCCCAATGCCGAAGAGAAAGTAGCGAGCAAGATTGGAATGCAATAGCACCATCCCCGCTTGCTGCTTCTCCCTATATTGGAATTTATGCCGGCGGTGTTCTCACGACGTATAAGGAACTGGGCCGCGGTTATTAAATGAACACGATCGTTTCGGTTAGCGCGACCCCATAAACCATACGCTAAGTTGGAATCCCATAAGACGAGGAGTCGCAAACTGTATGGATCCAACTATTATATCTGGTGCTAATTAGTATGTCAATTCCGATTCCTTATTTCCTCCCCTTTCCAATTTCGCCTTACACAAGCAGAAATTTGATGGAATGGGATGGTAGGTGCACACAAGGTTGCACCCTTCGTGTTGAATAAACTGGTGTAACTCCTTTGAAAATGTATTCCCGAATACTGGCATTTAAACCGAATAGGTATGTGTGCGTGGGTAGACACACCATCAACATGCACATTTTCCCCCTCTTAACTGTGCCCAAGGGGACGATTTATTCACTGGGTATGCATTCGTCAGATTGTGGCCTTTTCAATCGGGATCTTTTCAATCCAGAAACACTTCATCTTTTGAAGACTTTTAATTGTCCCTAACAGAAAACCTTAGTTTGGGGTTTTGCTGCGGCGAATATATTTCCTCAACTACGTTACACTTGCCATTAACCTAGTAGAATACAATACAATTGCCAGCGCAGAGTTGCAGCGGCCACGCCTTTGGCAACTGGTAGAAGAAATGAGCTCATTTGCTTGATCCTCCCGCCCCGCTTTTAAGTTTCCAGCATGTTTTAACCGAGTGAAGAAATCAACAGGTGCAGCTTTCTCCCATTACTACATTCGCATTTTGCCAGTATTAGTATTCTACAGTTCATTGAAAGTTTATGAGCCTGTCGGCTGGAAAATGGCGGCAACTCCCGTGGGAGATGGGAATTTATAAACGAGCCGTTCCTTTTTTTAGGAATGTGTTGGGATTTTTTAAAAAAAAAATCCCGTTCAGCAACTGTTAAAACTGGGAGACTTCGGTAGTCGGCGGTATATCACAAGAGTAACCAATGGAACAAGCACCCTCTTTTTAACGCGCTGTTAAAGAAACTTCTTGACCACGGAGGCATTTTCGGATTAATCAAATAACAGCCTCCGCGCTTCCGTAAATCTCAATGAATGGGAGTAGAGGCCGGGGATTATGGGAGTTGCAGTCCAGCAAAAGTAGAAAGTAAGCAAGGAGGACCTCAATCGTCAAACTGATTGTTATTTGCTTTATATTCTTGACTCTTCAATTTATCGCCATCATTGTCTATGGAGATTCTCAGTCATCAGGTCATGGTGGTCCAGTTTTTTCTCGAAAAAGCACCTTTGGGACTATCGCCACCATTCCAAATCTGTTTATATTTCTCTTCCGTCTCCTTCCTGTAGAAAATGACTTCCTACGTCTGCCAGTTAATGCAGAAGCAAAGTTTACAAGTACCAAATCGCTATGGGAAAATACCCACTAAAGCCGCCACTCGGATCCTATTACTCTACGCAGGCGCCTTAAGCACGCGCAATTTTGAAACTCAATTTCCCAGATATCTTCGGGCGCCTACCTTTGGTTGCTCAGCAACCAATGTCAACCTACAATGGAGCCGAGTGGGGAACCGGAGGGCGACGATGCCAAAGGTAACTTTCCCGCTTTTTCCACGCAAGACGTTATGCTTGGAATTGACTTCTCTTGACCTTGAAATACCCCACCCCCGAAACTGTCCTTTTTCTCATAGCAAAGAGCTGCTCATTAGGAAAGTAAAAGCAGGCAAATGCATGTATTGAAATAATAAATAGGTTCAGAGTCATTGGAGTACTTTATGGAAATCACGTCTTCAAATTGAAAACAGGGAGAATGTTAAAACATGATTGAGTAACCTCCATTGGCGACTCTTTCCTCCCTTTGGGGAAGGGGATGCAAAATCCAGAAATAAGCGTATTTCTCAGATTTGCTATAAAAACACAACATAGCTTTAAATTGACATTTCTTGCAGTTGCTTTCTGACTTTTGCTAAATGCAACATTTGGTACTTTCGCTTTACTTTTTAGCGGATATATGAGTGGCATTCCTAGCAAGTGCAGTTACTGGCCAGAGGTGTACCAAGCACTAACTTTTAAATTTTAAATTTTAATTTCTATAATGTGCAAGTGAGGAAGGAAAAAGACAAAATATATAACAAAATACAAAACAAGTATAAAGTATAAAAAAAGGAAATAAGAAAATGTGTAAAGTAGCTTAGTTTTTAAATTATAAGTTAATCATTGTCCACACAGAATTCATATTGTTCCATTTTTCCATTTGTCTATGGACAGCTAATTTAGTGTTGGAGTATGAATACATTTCTTCAATATAGGATTATAATTCCATAATGATAATTTTCTGTCTGTACAGAATTATCTTTATTTTGGAATATTCCAAGCAGACAAAAACGTCCATGCACATCTTGATAAATTTTTGGTATGTAATTCAATATCATCACCCTACATCCTGAAACCTCACTTTGGTTTCCCAAATCTTTTTTAACAGTAGGATGAATACTAAACCAAAATGAGACACCCAGGTCTTGTATATCAGAGTGCCCTCAAATATATTATATCTCTAGCATGAAAACACTGATATTTAAGACTTCCTAAATATCCACTGAAGTGGGCAATAAACACATACAAATCATTCAATGAATTCATCTCATGATCATTAGATATGCATTTTACATTTTTAAAACACAAAACCATAGATTTGTTATATATTCTAAAGTTTTGCAAATTACTAATATCTCTGTTAATGTGACCTATAAAAATAAAATAAACTGAACTTTCTACAAAAAAAATTAATGAACTAAACTTTCCAAAAAACTCTTTCAAAGCAGTTTCCAATATATTAAGTAATTTGGGACTATCAGAAGTTGTAATAATAAACAAATTAGGATATCAAAAGTTTAGGCATCAAAATTTACAGTAAAAACAATAGCATGCATGAGAATTTCTTTGAAGTTTCAGTGCTTTGTGACAAGTTTTGATTAATATTGTTCCTATAGCAATACACGGTTGCAATAAAGACTGAAATTACACTTTTGTATATACAAACTATGCCATAACTGTGCTTAGAAACAAGTATACAAGTAATTTAATTCAAGAAAATACAATTTAGTAGTTTTTCATTGAAAAGGAAAATTGCAGTTTTTGTTTTAAATATGATTAACCACTCAAATTAATCCCTTAGCTCACTGAGATACTAGATAGTTACTCTTCTGCTGTCAAGCAACAGGTCAATTGTAGCTTGAACACCGTGGAATTGATTTATTCATTCAGTCAATTTATATGGATGCTCATTTCAAATGAATAACCTGAGAAACTAACGATTTTAAAAAACCAGCCAAAAAATAGACAATTGCAGATTATATTTTTTTTAAAAAAATGCATCAATATAGGTACAAGTAATTCAATAAATCAGTTTTGCAGGATCTAATGGACATTCTAGCCCCCAAATCTGGGAACACAGCCATGTATTCAGGGTCATGTATAAAGCCAATCTGATATGGGTGATATTTCACAGGGCAGGAACAGTGACAGAAAAAGATCTCTTCCTGGAGAGAGGAGGTACTCTTTAATGATTGGGATCTCCTCTCCTCCTGGATCTGATGGGATCAGTAGACATGACTGGGGAGAGATGGTCCTTTAAATAATCTGGTCCATGTCATGGATTGCTTTATAGGTAACCACCAACACCCTGAAATGAACCTAAAAACATATTGATACTAATTCAGCTCACAGAGCAGATGCGTAATAAGCAGATCAAGAAACATTCACAATGTACCTGCCAACGCTGCTACATTTTGCACCAACTCTTTAAGGGCAACCCTCTGTTGAGTGCATTGCAATAGTTCATCTATGAAGTGACTAAGGTCTGAGTGACAGAAGATCCTTCAGATCCAGGAAGGAGTGCAATTGGCACACAGTGAAATGCCATGTAAAGGTCTAGCTTCAAAATCCACTACTAATCCCTCAAACAGGAGCTGTGAATTGAGGAAGACTCCAAAAATGTGTACTGTTTCTATTTGTGATACAAAGCCCCATTGAGAAAAGAGATGGATATCCAACACCCACAACTCCCACCCTAGCCTCCAGACACCAACATCTATCACATCACTTGGCCAGCCTGGGTTGCAACTGCAAAATTAGGTAACATCAGCATATTGATTCTATCTCATCGTGTGCCAGTGGATGACCTTTCCTAGTGGGTTTGTGTAGATGTTAACAGAAGTGGGAAGAATACTAAGTCCTGCTGCAAAGCAAGGGCCATAGACAAAACTGAATAGAACCTTCCTTGGAGGAAGGAAGCATAGTACTGCTCATTCTCAACCCCTGGAGATGGTTCAAAAAGATACCATGATTGATACCGTAGTATCAAAAACTATTGAGAGTTCAGAGAGAAGCACCCCATCCTGCTTCTGCCAGAGATCATCTACTAATCTGATCAATGCCACTTGGTATCATGACCCTTTCTGAAACCCAGATGGAAGGAGGGCTGATAATCTATTTTATAAAGAGTTCTTCATGGAAACTATTTAAAAATTATAATGTTTTCCCCAATAATTTCCCGTGTCTTCAAATGTTTTCTGTGTCTGAAAAATTTTGTGCAAGAAATATGAAGTCAATTTAACAATTACGTTAATTTATTTGTGGGTTTCATGGAATATCAAGTACCAAGCTATGAGTTTTTAACAATCAGTAAAGTGGTGAATATGTGTAAATTCATGTTACGCGCTAGAATCACATTGTGATTAAAAAAAATACATAAATTATTAATGCAAATGTGTTAAAGTTCTGTTTCTGTATTTGAAAGTGAGGATGATTATATATGTTTCTAAATATGTAATATGAATAAAAGTTTTAACTACACTAATGATTTTGTTGTCAGAAATGCTCCATGAAATCCTTCAACTTGATTGAAAATTAATTTTAAAAAGTTCCATTAATATAACTAATAATGTATATAGTAAAATATACATTATTTTCTATGCACCATAGAACAAATTGGACAGTTAAATGTAGAATTTGTGGATTAGATTGATTAAAATGTGCCCTATTAAAGGCATATTTAAATATTTGTGATATTACAGATACAAGTGAAAAATCAGAAGAGGCACCAACAGTAGCAGAACAGCAGGAAGAGATCAAAGAACCATCAGCTGGTGAGTATTGCTAACCAATTATTACAGGAAGTGTCATTTCAAGTGACATGTCTACTAAAATAAAGATATACCACAGATAGAAATATGCAATAATTGCTGTACTTTAGGAATGATTTCTAAATAGATGATGGTCTGCCTGATATGCCAATTGCGCCCTTTTCTGGATCGGGACTCCTTACGCATGGTCACTCAAGCTCTCGTCACTTCCCGCCTGGACTATTGTAA
>JANHZT010003933.1:4400-19660 GCA_032468215.1 Stegonotus admiraltiensis
GACCATTTTCTACTTGTTTTCAAAGACTAAGGTGCCTGTTGCAGTTAGAAAGTCAATGAGCTGATTTTTAATTCAAGGAAAGGGGTTTCATTGAATTCATGCTGCATCTTGAAGCTTTGCCATCTGTTAGGTTGATTGCATTATGGCTTTTGCCTTTTCACATTCCTGTATGTTTACATCGAATCCTAATGCTCTTACTAGGAATCTAATTTTGGGTCCTAGACTTGAGAGAAAATAGCAAGAAAGACCAGCCTGAGAGTTTAGGCAATGTTCTAACTCAAGCATAGGCCATCTCAGACTTGGACATAATTGCCAAGAAGATGGAAATCTTTGTAATAGCTGTAAGATCGGTTCACTAAGAATTGTGTGGCACATTAATTGCACCTCATGCTTGAAACTTAAGCTTGCCCAAAGGCCAAAACTGAGAGAACCTAAGGATAAAGACACAGCTAGACAACTGCATTATAGTGCTATCCACTAATCCTTCAAGTAGTGGAAATCTGAACCTCTGTAGATTTTAAAGTACAGGTAGTCCTCAATGTATGACCACAATTGAGCCAAAAATTTCTGTTGCTAAGTGAGATATAGCCATCTTTTCAGGCATCTAGAATCTGTATGTACTATTCTTATTTATATGTATTTTTAAAATAAGATGTATATGGTAGCATCTTTATTGTTCATGCAATCTAAGAGATGCTTTTTCAACCTTCCCAAAACTTTGTAAAATGAGTCATTTTTACAGCAAACATAATAAAGAATATTGTTTGTTTTTAAAAGAGTAAGCCAGTTTCTTCAGCTCTAGTTGACAGGGAAAACAATGCCTCAGGTTAATCAGTTCACAATGTTCTTGTATATCACACTGAGCACTTTTATGGCAGAAATGCATCTTACAAGCTGCATTTCTTTGAACATCTTAAAAATTCATCCTAAAAACAAGAGCTGGACAAATTTGGGACTACTTTGTAATACTAAGATCCAACACAAGATTGTTCCTGTTCAGTTCCGTTGTTATCTTTTATAACTATTTCATCAAGAGAAGTTTATTTAGGGTAACCAAATATTAAATGAATGGGGTTTTTAACCTTTTAAAAATATAGTAAATTATATTTCCCCCCTTTGTTTCTATAACAAATAAAAATGTCTTCTACTCCTCATTCTGAAAGATATAGGACTGTGGCATTATTTCCATCTGTTCAACAGGTGTTTAAAACATACAAATATTTCTATTGCAAGGAATGATGGAACACAATCCTTTTTAAAAAAAGTTTAAAAACTTGTTTTTAATATTGGCTTAAATATCAGAAGAGGTGTGTGTGCGTTTTTAAAAAAATAGATACCGAAGTATCTTCATAACGTACCTGAATTTCTAACATTAGTAGGTTGTTAAGAAAAAATCAGTTGTCCAATGCAAGCATATCACCTTACATAGTCTGTTGAATAGGAAAACACAGCAAAAGCTTTTCTGCTGTTTGCAAAACACTTTCCAGACTGGACAGATGGTGTTTTAGAAGGTTTCACGGAGTTCATATGAAATGCAAAGACTAGCTGAAGCTGGTTGTGGCTAAGAAACTTGCACAACAAATCTAAGAGTGCAGACGAAATGAGAAAAGGGAAGTATGCCAGCGATTCACTCCTTATACAGACAACACATTACGTTTTTGCACGCACACACAAACAAATTGAGCTTTGATTGCTGCAAACCCACATTTTCCCGATTACCAGAGACTATGGAGATAGAATATTCCACAATGTCCCGAAGGTGCTTTTTTCAAAAGGCAACAGAGCTTTATTGGATCTTTTCTTTGAAAATGTTCCACTTCATTCTGAAAAACTGGCAAAACATTTCCAAACGAAAAAAAAAAAAAACCCAGAGAAAGCTCAGTTGCCTTTTGGAAAAAACACCTTTGGGACAACCATGACCTGGACGATTGAGAAACTCCACAGACAATATTCCACAGTGCATTGCTGCATGGTTTACTGAATGTAGTGGCATTGAAGTAGCTCTAAATAGTCTCTTAATTTGTACTTAAAACAGAATAACTGAGTTGGAAGAGACCTTGTAGGTCATCTAGTCCAACCCCCTGCCCAAGCAGGAGACCATGCCTACCCCATTTCTGACAGCCCAGTCTCTTCTTGAAAGCTTCCAGTGATGGAGCTCCCACAATTTCTGAAGGCAATCTGTTCCATTGGTTGATTTGTCATTGGTTCACTGTCAGAAAATTTCTCCTTATTTCTAGGTTGAATTTCTCCTTGATCAGTTTCCATTCATTATTCCTAATTCTGACCTTCAGGTGTTTTGGAAAATTTGTTGACCCCCTTCTCTCTGTGGCAGCCCCTCAAATATTGTAACACTGCTATCATGTTGACGTCCAGGGGTAGGGCATTCTCTGTGGGCGCTCCTACCCTCTGGAATGAGTTACCCACCGAGCGCCGGACGGCGCCTGATCTCCACTCCTTCCGTCGAGGCCTAAAGACTTGGCTATTCCAACAAATGGGCTGATTCTGATTCTCAGGTTTTATTATTTATTATTCTGATTTTAGTTGGTTTTAACTTGGATTTTCCTCCATTGTATGTTTTTTAACTTGTGTTCACCACCCTGAGTCCTTTGGGAGAAGGGCAGCATATAAATTTGTGTAAATAAATAAATAAATAAAATGTCTCCCCTGGGCCTTCCCTTCACAAGACTGTCCATGCCCAGTTCCTGTAACCGTTCTTTATATGTTTTAGTCTCCAGTCCCCTAATCATCTTTATTGCTCTTCTCTGCACTTTTTCTAGAGTCTCAACATCTTTTTTATAGCGTGGTGACTAAAACTGGATGCAGTATTCTAGGTGTGGTCTTACTAAGGCTTTATAGAGTGGTATTAGTACCTCACTTGATCTTGATTGACTACCTCTGTTAATGCAATTTAGGATTGCATTGGCTTTTTTGGGTGCCGCTGCACATTGCTGGCTCATATTTAATTAGTTGTCCACTAAGATGCCAAGATCCCTCTCACAGTTATTGCTTTTAAGGCTAGTTTCTCCCAATCTATATGTGTACTTTTCATTTCTCTTACTTAAGTGTAAGATTTTACTTTTCTCTACATTGAATTTCATGTAGGCACTTGCTAGCAAAATCCATTAAAGAGCTGCATTTTCCAAAACCCAGAATTTTTAGCTTGAGAAAAGCAAGTACAGGTAAACCTTGACTTACAACTATTTGTTTAGTGACTGTTTGAAGTTACAGTGGCACTGAAAAAAGTGATTTAAGTCTGGTCCCTGCACTTATGACCGTTGCAGCAACCCTACAATCGCACAATCAAAATTCAGGTGCTTGGCAACCAACATCTATTTATAATGGTTGCAGCATCCTGGAGTCAGCTGATCATCATTTGTGACCTTCTCAGGGAGCTTTTGACAAGCAGAGTCAATGGGGAAAGCTGGTTTCACTTATTGCATGTATGAATCACTGCAGTGATTCCCTTAACAACTATGGCACAATTCACTTAACAACCACCTGGCTCAGCAACAGAAATTCTGGTCCCATTTGTGCTCATGAGTTGAGAACTAAATGTAAGTTATCATTGAGGCTTTGCTTTGAAAAGTGCTTCTCTGTCTTTGGCAGAGGAATAGGGTGCTTTATGCTATCAGGGGATGCAAGCAATAAGAGAGGAGAAGTGGGCATGACAGATGGAGTAGAGACAACATTGATACAATATGGGTGGCATAAGCAGGGACTTTTCTGTCTCTATTTCCCCCCCTCACACACACACACACAGTTTTTGAATGGGAGAAGTGGAATAAGCTTCTTTGAGCATGCAATAGTTTTTACATGTATTTCCAACTGCACACAGAGTTGGAAATGGCCTCTTGCTCAATGCAAGAAGTTAAAACTTCCCAGACAAATACCCTGTTTCCCCCAAAATAAGATATCCCCTGATAATAAGCCCAATCAGGCTTTTGAGTGCATGGCAATAAGGCCAAGCACTTATTTCAGGGTTCAAAAAAATATAAGACAGGATCTTATTTTGGGGGAAACACAGTAGTTTTTCTAGTTTTCACTTAAGGTCACCATTCTGTAAGTAATTGTCAATTGATCTTAACTGTTAAAAAGTTCTAAAATTTGCTTTCCTGGAACTTACATTCGATGCAATATTGTGTATCCTGAATGCCAGAAAGTTAGAGGATAGGACTTGACTTTCTTTTATGTAACATTATTTTTGTAATCTGAGGAATACTATCATACCCTCCCCCACTTTTATTCTCAAGGCCATACATGTTTGGCATTTTTTGTCTCTCTTTATAGATTGAGTCATGGTGGCATGGTTGTTAGAATGCAGTACTGCAGGGTTAACTCATTGCTCATTCTAGGAGTTCAATTCTGAGTGGCTCAAGGTTGACTCAGCCTTCCATCCTTTCAAGGTTGGTAAAATGAGGACCCAGATTGTTGGGGAAAATATGCTGCTTAGAGTTTACAGATGGGCTGTAAGCACTGTGAAGTGGTATATAAGTCTAAGTGCTATTGCTATTAATTTCCAGTCTACTGATCATTGTAGATATTCTTTTCTGAACCTGTTCTAGGGTCTCTGAATCCTTCTTGAAGTGTGATGCTCAGCATTGGGTACAGTCCCTAATGTAAGGGATAAACAAGCTCTCACCAAAATAGAATAAAATTGAATTATTACATAATGAAAGTGAAGACAACACTTGCTTTTCATGTAGTCACTATCAACTCATATCCACTTTCAGTCAAAACTGTTCTGAGATCATTTTCACATCTTCTGGTGTTTTCGATTTTTAATTCTAAGTGCAGAACATTGCATATGTCTGTGTTAATTTGCATTATGTTAATTTCATCCCATTCTCTAACCACTCCATCTCAGCTGGGGTTCTGTGAAAGGTTGCTAGGGGTTCCACAAGAGATAGCAATTGAAAAACATTGTTTAATGTATTTTTTTTGACACACTGTATAATACTAGCACTTGCAATGGTGAGAATTTTTATGTGCTACAACTCAGCTGCTGGCCTGCTGCTTTTCTGTTGTAAACATTATAAAACATGGCTTATATTGTATTGTACTGCACTTTTTGTGATTTTATGCAGTGATTCTCTGAAACCTGAAAATTGTTGTTGTTAGTTGCGAAGTTGTGTCCGACCCATCACGATCCCATGGACAGCATTCCTCCAGGCCTTCCTGTCCTCTACCATCCTCTGGAGGTCATTTAAGCTCACACTGACTGCTTCAGTGACTCCATCCAGCCACCTCATTCTCTGCCATCCCCTTTTCTTTTGCCCTCAATCTTTCCCAGCATTAGGCTCTTCTCCAGTGAGTCCTTCCTTCTCACTGGATGGCCAAAGTATTTTAGTTTCATCTTCAGTTACTTCAGGGTAAAATGACTGAAAAAGGTTACTCTAACCAAAAATCATCTTGAATTTTACTTCTGTCTTAGCTCTCTCATTCAATGTTTTGTTTTAGAAAATCTGAAAAGTGTTGTCTTTACTTCTTCATCCAAGGAATACGTTGATGAAAACAGGCCAAGGAAAAAAAAATTCTGTTACCCCACTCAATGTATCAGTTTGATGAGGAACTATTGACAAACGAAGTTTAAGAATGAGTAAAATAAATATACACTTAATTGTCATGCCAATCAGTCCACACAACTAACCTATTAATCAGAATGTCTTAGAATATTTTATTAAACATTTTGATGAAATCAAAATATATCTACAACATTCCCACTATTTACAAAGAAGTGAACCATCAAAATGAGTTAAGATTTGTCTGGTGAGATGTGTTTTTGACAAATCTATCTTTGCTTCTGACAATTACTACATTGTTTTTAAGCAATGGTCAATGATGTTGAATACCTGTAGTATTCTCCCCAATGTGATGATGGACTGCATTGAAAACAACAGCCAAATAACTATTCTAAACAGCGGTAAAACATGCTGGGGTTATCAGTTGTTGGACCACAGGAAGTCTATAATAGATTGGGGAAGGCTCTTAAAAAGGAAATAATAGATAAAAAGAAAATAAAAGGGCATTTGAGCCACTTATTTATTTAAGAAATTTTATATGGCTACCCAATTCACTTTCAGTGACTGGGTGACTTATAAAGATAAAAAAAACCAATAAAAAGCAATAACACCCCATCTCACCTCCACTGACCACAATCAGTCAAATAAGGCAGCTGATGGACTCTATTTCACTCTGGGTTCCTCAGGCCCATTGATAAAACCAGGGGTTCAGGGCCTTGAAAAAGAGTATCAAAGTGGGGGCCTGTCTTATTTCTGCAGAGATAATGTTCCACAGGAGGGAGCTACCATGTAGAAGTCCCTTCTTCTTGGTACCTCCTCAGGAGAGGGGCCCCCCCACAACATTCCTTGTCTCCCTACTCTGGTAGGTTGGGTAGATGTGACTGGGAACAGACGGTCCCTCAAATAACCTGACACTTGTGGCTCTAATACCACCAATTGATCAATAGCCAGTAATTTGATCAACATTTCCCTTATATACAGTCATGATACAGTCTATGAAGAACTTTCTTATTCCTTTTCACAGATTGCTTCAACTTCTGCTTTCTTATCTACTTGGCTATTGTACCAGCCCATTACTTTCTTCACTCCATCCCTGTTATACAAGCTGTTTGTGGCAGGACTTAATTGCAGCAAACACAATTAACTGTAAATGAAGCCACAACTTCTTTCATCAAGGGCACAAAATCAAAGCAAGCCGTTTCCTTAGTAGGTAGTTCACAGAAGCATTTTTAAAATACCAGTCTGTAGCAATAGATAGCTCCCTTCTTCCAACAAGAAAGAAATTTATCACATTTTGGATAAGGTTTTATTTTAGTAACATGACGTTACTTTGTCATACTAATCATATTTGTAAGAACATTTCTTTTCAGTTCTGTTTTTCAGTATTTCAGATGTCACCTCTCCAGCATACACCAAAGTGGGCATGAGTCATACTTGAAAGGCCTGGCCAAGGCAAGATTTATATTTTATATATATATATAAAGGAACATAGGAAGTAAGGCCTTGAATTTATCATCTATAGTTAGCCACTGGATCTTAGATCAAGCTTGCATACAAATCAACTGGTCACAGCCCTGCCAACTATTGTTGACATGGATTTTATTTTTCATTAAATAATCATTACCTTAGCATTTATATGCATAAATAAGACCATTTACTTTTTCTCTTCTCTTCTCCCATTTTTTTTGGGGGGGCGGCAGGGGCGGGAGGCAATACCCAAGTGGGTAAAAGGCATTATGGTGAGTTTCAGAAAGATCCCAGGGTGACATATATATTTAAAACAAAGACAAAAATCCACCTAACGATTCCATCCCGATGATTGATAACTTAATGTTTCAGAGGCACTGATTGTGGTTTGAGCAAGACGGCCGTTCCTCCTCCCCCCGCCTCTGTTTTGCAGTCTTCTCATGAGGAACAATTGTCTGGAGCCCTTATGGCTGATCTCAAATCTTCTCCTTGTCCAGAGAGGAATTATGAAGAGCCAGTCTACTCACTGGCTCTTTATTCCATCACAGTCATTAGCCCTGCTTTTCATGGAGCCTTCAGTTCACCATTTCTTCCCTAAAAGTGGTCTCTGCTGAGCTCAAAAGCTTTTGATGATGATATAGTGAACTACATAATCCAACATTTCAATAATCTGATATTTTATCTCCTGCCAGATAATATCCTTGATGTTCAATGTGTTTTTTCTGAAAGGGCAGAATTTTTTTTAGATTTTTAAGTCCTGCCTTTATTATTTTTATAAATAATTCAAGGCAGTGAATATACCTAATACTCCTTCCTCCTCCTATTTTCCCGTCAACAAAAATCCTGTGAGGGGAGGGGAGCTGAAAGAGAGTAACTGGCCCAAAGTCACCAAGCTGGCTTTCATGCCTAAAATAGGATTATAGCTCACAGTCTCCTGGTTTCTAGCTTGATGACTTAATCACTAGGCCAAACTGGCTCTCGATTGATTTAAATTCATTACCTCAATATTTGATATTAATGTTGGCTAATCATTTAAAGGATTTTCAATTTTAAAAGTTTCAGAAAATAGCAGTGGTGAAATCCAAATTTTTTTATTACTGATTCTGTGGGTGTGGCTTGGTGGGCGTGGCAGGGGAAGGATACTGCAAAATCTCCATTCGCACCCCACTCCTGGGGGAAAGATATTACAAAATCTCCATTCCCATCCCACTCTGGAGCCAGCTAGAGGTGGTATTTGCTGGTTTTCCAAACTACTCAAAATTTCCACTGCCGGTTCTCTGAATTGCTCAAAATTTCTGTTACCGGTTCTCCAGAACCTGCTGGATTTCACCCCTGGAAAATAGCATTTGGTCTCCTCTTATAATATTTTTTTATTATCTCTCCTCTTAAAATTAAAGTTCAAGTCATATATCATAGTTATCATCATAGTTCAAGTTACATTTTGTTACGTAATTATAAATATCACATAACATTTGATATACCATCAATGATGTGAACCACAATTTCAAGATGATAACTATTAATGAAGATATAAATCAGAAGTAAACTATTTGGGTTTCTTTCCCTGAGAAGTGAATATATCTGTATTCTTACAATTAAATGAAGCTAAGGATATTTCTGTCTTTTAATAAAAGTAAATTAGGATGCAAATACATCTGATTTTTATTGCATTGTCTAGAAATCCTTATATCCAGTAAATATAATTGTTATTTGGATTACATAGGAAGTATTTTGAGTGGTAGAAGGAACAAAAACATAAAATTATATAGCATTTATATAAGTATATGATTATAGACTTTGTTGTCCCTGAAAAGCAAGTAGATTTCACAGAAATGTACATAAAGATATCACTTCCACATATAAATGTTTTTTGTTGGCAAAACCTTAACATTTATTTTGATTTACTCTAGAGACTTTAGAAAGTACATTTATATTTATTAAAAGTTTCCTTTTAATTTTTTCTTTGAGGGAGAAAAATCATGCCGGTAATGACAAATGAAGACATATTAAACATTGCCATCTGCTGGTGGTTTTTTCCTTCAGAAAGGAAGTCATCCATTCAATAATTCTGCAAGATGTGGTGGAGGAGATGGTCCTGGAGATGCCCCTACACCAAGCCATGTAGAACTTTAAAGATCAAAACTAGCACTTTAAATTAGAAGTGGAAGTGGATAGTCCATCACTCCAGAGCCTGGAGCACTGTTGTCTCAATACTTATAATGGCAAGCATCTGTTTGCTGCATTCTGGATCAAGTGAATTCTCTGAGAAATCTTCAAAGAGAGCATCATGTAGAACACACTGCCGTGATCCAAATGAGTGGTGATGCCCATCTATCTACAACCCAGCAGGACCTCCAAATTATGAATCTGTTTCCATCAAAAGATATAACTGGGATTACAAGAAACCACAGTGAATGAAAGGAAACTCCAACTTTCTAAGAGTCATAGAGCATATAATCATAGGGTTGGAAGGAACCTTAGAGGTCATCATTCTCAAGATAGGAGATCTTATGCTTATACCATCCCAGTCAAATTGTTGTCCAGTCTATTCTTGAAAACTTCCAGCTATGGAGCACCCACAACTCCAGGAGGCAAGTTATCCTATTGATTAATTGTTCTCACTGCGGGGAAATTTCTCCTTTGTTCTAGATTAGATGCCTCTTTAACAAGCTTCCCCCCATTATGTCTTGTCCTACTCTCTGGTGCTTTAGAGAATAAGTTCTCCAAAGGGTTGCCTTCCTTTCTGCGATTACACCTCAAATACTGGAAGATAGCCATCATGTCTTTCCTAATCCTTCACTTCAATAGGCTAGAGTAGACATACCTACCAGTAGCTCAGCTCAGGGTGTTTCATCAGATCCTCACAGTTTCCAAACACTACTTAAATACCTTAGTTGCATATCTCATATGACCTCAAATTCTGTGTACAATTAGGTATCGTTCGCATATGGATGATATGGAACCACAAACCCTCAGATGTCCTTTTTCAGTTTACTGTACATATTAAAGAACAGGGAAGAAAGGACTGATTCCAAAAACTTCCATAATCACAGCAAGGATATTTTCAAATAGATTCTAAATGATATACAAATGTTCATGTAATAAGAGTTGTTGTTTAATATGCACATAGGGATTAATAAAATCTTGCACAGCCTGCCAGTCGGGCAAAATCTTTGTGGACATCCGATTTTATCATTAGTGGTGTCAAAAATGGGAACAAGAGTCCAAGAAGGGAAATCCACCAATAAAAGGCTATGCTAAATGAAGCCTGGAAAGAAAAACAGACCATTATCGTGGTCAAAGTGGAAGAAGTTAAAATCCAGAAAGGGATTTCTTCAATTGGTTTCATTTCCAGATATTCGATGCTCAGGAGCTAAGCAAATGTAGGGTAAAATGCAAAAAACTCTGAAATCCACAAAACCTAAACTTCTATTCTTGTGTTTTTTAAATGTGATAGCTACCAGATATGACCAGAGAAAATCAATCCTACTCTCCACCCCACCCCCATTCAGGCATCTTGTGACTTGAGAAGCAGTTCATTGTCAATCATAATTATGGCTTCATTGATTAGCTATTCTAATAGAGGGAACTTCTCTTCCAAAAGCACTGCTTCTTTGACCTGCCTTTCACTACTAACATAATTGTGGTAGGGTGGAATTTTATAGACAGTTTTACTTCCAGGAGCTCTTCCAATGTTATCCTCATAACAACCTTTCAATTTTATCTCACAACAGTGCTGTGACACAAATGAGTCAGAGAAATATTAGCATCACAGTCCCAAAATTGATATATTAATGGGCATCTTCAAGGAAATCACATTCCCTTGCCACCACATACAATATATAAAAATCCTCCAATTCCTAACTTTCATTTAAATACAGTAGCTCTTTCTGGGTCATGTGACTAGGACGAAGCGGGACCTAAGAAAAGAGCAGTTGATGATCTCTCCCATAGAAATGCATTGATTTGCTTTGTTTTTGGATTTTTTTAAAAAAATCCACATCTGATCCATAAAGGCATCAGGCTAAAAAAAACAAAAAAACAAGAGATGGTCAGCTCTAGTCTCGCCTTAGTCATGAAAGCCAGCTGCATGACCTAAAGCCAGCCATTTTCTCTCAGCCCAACTCACCTCACAGGGTGGTTGTTGTGAGGAAACGAGGAGGAGGAAAGTGTATTGGATATGTTCATGACCTTGAATTATTTGTAAAAATAATATAGATGGGACACAAATAAACAAATAAATAAAAATAAAACATTCTGGTCCATGTAATCCCCCTCTTGTCCAGATCTGCTCTGTTTTTAAAATGAACCTTTCTTTTTCTAGATTTTTTTCTTCCACCTTTATTATAGTCCTTTATAATACTCCATAGATATAATACTCCTATGCAAACCTTATATTCCTTCCTCTTCTTATTTTCTCCATAACAACAATCCTGTGACATGAATTGTGCTGAGAGACAGTGATTTGTCCAAAAATCACCCAGCTGGCTTTCATGCCTAAAACAGGACTAGAACTCACAGTTTTCTAGTTTCTCTCTCATACTAAATTTACTAAATTTGGTTTTCAAGTGATTATCTTACTGACAGATAAACAGACATAGACAACAAGGCCCTTCATATTATTTCTTTCCAACATTTCACTGAATTGGAAAGAAGCAACTCAGACATTTCAAACAAACATATGCTACCAGGAAAATTGCTGTAATTATCGCAGAAGGACAGTGATGCTATTTGTCTCCCCCCATCCCCCACTCAGGAATATTAAAAATCAGTGTAAATTGTATCATTCTATTTTATTTATTTTTTTGCTTGTTTGTTTCTTGGATTTGAACCGTTTTACTACGGTTCTTGTGAACTGGTCTGAACCGGGGGCAACCCACCTCTGCTTTGAATGGTCACTAAATGAACTGTTGGAAGTCGAGGACTACCTGTATTGTAATGGTGCGATATTGCTTTTGGCATTTTAAGAAAAGGATCCTTTTGGAACTGCTCCACAATTTAAATTCCAAACTCTCATAGAGGTTTCATGTAGACATTAAACACAATAGGAATCATAGTAGAATCCTGTGGAACTCCATCAGGATTTGCTTGCTTTGACTCTGAGTGTTGGAAGCTTTCATTAAATTATTGAAATTATTCAATATAAATTATTCATATAAATTATTTCAATATTAGATTTTTTAAATATACTTTTTAAAAAATTTACTTGCATTAGCAGTTTTGTTACTGTTGTAACCACTTAGGGCTATGAGACTGATGTAGTACCTGATTCTTATAAATAAATGTAAATAAATAAATTAAATAATAACCTTGCTGTCACCAAGTACCACTTTCTAATCCTTCTGCAAAACAATGCTTCCATGCGAGATACCCAAGAACAGGGGTGTCAAACTCAAGGCCTGCAGGCCAGATCCAGCCCACAGGGTGCTTAGATCTGGCCTGCGGGGCCACCCTGGAAACAGAGAAGGACTAGCCTGCAGTGCCTCTGCCAGTGAAAATGGAGGTCAGAAGACCACGTGCGGGCCTTCTGAGCTCTGTTTTTGGCCGCGTCTCCTGCAGCCCCCTGCCAACAAAAACAGAGCTCGGGAGGCCATGTTCGGGCCTCCCAGGCTCCATTTTTGGCTGTGACAGCCTCCTTCAGCCCTCTGCCAGTGAAAACAGAGCTCTGGAGAGCTGCACATGGCCCACCCAGGCTCTGTTTTACTGGCAGAGGGCTGCAGGAGGCTGTCACGGCCGAAAACGGAGCCTTACTGAGTGATTTTGAGCTGGCCACGCCCCCTGGCCACACACCACATGCCTCCCAGAGATCAAACACACCCTGATGTGGCTCTCAATGAAATCGAGTTTGACACCCCTGCCCAAGAAGGATACCAAGAGGCCCACCATACTAGACGAGGCTGAAAAGCCACCAAGAGAATGAACAGGGCAACAAATTCCCTATGTGCATTCCGAAAACTATCTGGATCCATCAGGCACTAGGCTTGGACCATATTAACTAGTCCTCCACCCCTCCAGAGGTTTCAAGGAGGTGGCAGGCTAAAACTGAGTGGCCCATTCCTTATAGTGGAGCTAGAAAAAGCTAAAAAAAAGTTCTTTTCACAGGCTAGATGAGGAAGAAAGTGTTGCACAATGCTTGAAGTGTATACTAATAATATCCTTAACTACCCCAGAAGCAGCAGCAAACACCCAGAATTGGCAGCTAATGGGATAGAACATCAGGGAGTGATACAGGTTCCTATGGAATCCAGCCATACCACTTCACCATCTTTGAGTTCTAAACTGATCACAGAGTATCTCAGCAGATAGAAGTAGGAGAGGTTGACTTCCTATCCTCTCTCAGACAAGTCTATAATACCTGCCAGATCAATATTTTCAACTAAACAAGAAAGCAAATAGAATCATTTAATCTCTCATAAACCAATTACTGTCATCTAATTGGCAGAGATCATCTGCCATTATCATTAACTTATGTAATTGGCTGTCACAACATAGGCAGTGGCAGTAGCTTTAATAAGAAGTAGTACTAATTCAGCATCTTTTAATACAGGGACTAGTCATATTTGTGGAATTCAAGTTAGAAATGGCTAATTTGATAATGTGAGCTGGCAATTTATGACACATCAACTAAATTGTATGGATTTTGGAGAAAATTTTATAAATGTAATTAAGACGATATATTATAAACAAGCAACTAAAGTAATTATAAATGGGGACTACACAGAAAATTTCAGTACAAAGAAAGGAACAGGACAAGGATGTCTGCTATCACCCTTACTATTTATATTGACTTTGGAAGTCTTGAATAGGAATATTAGACAAGATCCAGAAATTAAAGGAATGGAGATAAGAAAGGAAAGATATAAATTACAAGCATTTGCAGATGATTTGAAATTTATTGTAGAAGAACCACTGGAGACAATTCCTAAAATATTCAAAAAGATAGAGGAGTTTGGAGAGGTAGCAGGATTGAAAATAAATAGAGAAAAAATTAAAGTTATAATAAAAAACCTTACACAAAAACAAAAAGAACAATTGGCAGAAAAAGTGGACTTGCAAATAGTTAAGAAAGTTAAATATTTGGGAATATACCTAACAGCAAGATGTTCAACAATAAAAGAAGACAACTACATAAAATTATTCAAGCAAATAAAATTACCAGTAGATTTGGAAAAATGGAAAAAAATCTCCGCTATCAATGTTTAGAAGGATTGCTTCTGTAAAAATGAACATCCTACCAAAATTGCTTTTCCTGTTCCAAACAGCACCTATAAAAATGGAAAAGAAATTCATTGATGACTTGAATAAATTGATCTTGAAATTTATCTGGCAAGGAAAATAAGTGAGAATTAAATTGAAAATGCTACAAGAATCTAAAGAGAATAGAGGATTTAGATAACCAGATTGGCTTTTATATTACCAACCATGTGTGATAGCATGGCTAAAAGAATGGATAACCCTCGGGTATAAGGGACTGTTATATTTAGAAGGACATACTGTAATTTACAACTGGTTCGGCACACCTTCTTATGGTATAAGAAGAATAAAATCCACAGATACTTTCAAAATCATTATATAAGAAACTCACTATTATCTGTATGGGAAAAAATAAAACCCAAGATTTATTTAAAAATCCCAGAATGGCTCTCAACGATGGAAGCCTTTACATACCCAAATCTGGTGAAGTTTGAAGAAATTGTGTGATATAAAGACATCTTGGACACTGAAGGGAAATTAAAATCTAAGCAAGAGCTTGAAGACCAGGGCATTATATTATCATGATGGCCTCAATTGCAAATACAATCTAGATACGATAAAGACATGAAAAAGTATGGCTTTTGTAAAGGACAAACAGCCTTTGATCAGATATTGTTAAACTCTGATGAAAAATTAAGAAAATATATATATATTTACTAAACTGGTAAATGGAGGACAAACAAGTAAAAGATACAATGACAAAGTGGGTAAAAAATGTTGGTTATAGTATAGAATTAGAGAAATGACAAAACTTATGGTAAAGAAATTATAAATTGACAATGGCAAATTCTTATAAAGAAAATCTATATAAAATCTTTAATAGATGGCACTTCCCACCTGCTAGGTTAGCTAAAAAGTTTAAAAATACGACTAGCAAATGTTGGAAATGTAACCAAAAAATGGGCACATATTATCATATGTGATGGACTTGTGTTAAAGCAAAAAAAAAATTGGGCAAAAATACATAAGTGGTTAGAAAAGATGATAGGAAAACATGTAGATTTTAAACCTGAGCTATTT
>JANHZT010003933.1:29160-55460 GCA_032468215.1 Stegonotus admiraltiensis
GTGATGGAAATATCACTCCAAATGACATAGTACTGTAGAGAAGTTCTCATTATATGTTTGTTTGTTTATTGTGCACCTTCCAATCAGTGTTGACTTTAGCAACAGCCTGGACAAGTCCTTGCAATTTTCTTGGCAAGATTTCAGAAGAGATTTGCCATTGCTTCCTAGGGCAGAAAGAGAGTGACTGGCTCAAGGTCACCCAGTTGGCTTTTTGCCTAAGGCACGAGAACTCAGAATCTCTCCATTTCTAGCCTTAACCACTATACCAAACTGGCTGTATATTTTTATTTAAAATATGGCCAATGTAGTCTTCCCCACCCTTACCCACTTTTCATATGAGGAAAAAAAAAAGGAGAAGACTGTAAATGATGGAAATTCTTATGTGAATTTCCATGAAGTTGTTTGGATTGAATGGATACGGAAAGAAGTTCATTTGTCAGCAAATGGGTAGTGAAAAAAATGAAGAAAGGAAAAAAGAGAGAGAGAGCTTCAGGGATAGTGTATGAATACTTTTCTGGGGAGGAGGGAATGTGTAATTTTTGCTCATTCATTCATTCATTCATTTCGTCAAGCATGCATTGGGCAACAGATATAAGTATAAACATGATTATGAATACATGAAATGGATAAATATAAAAGGAAACATTAGGACAGGGACGGTAGGCACGCTGGTGCGCTTATGCACCATTTTATTATTATTATATTTATATAATATATAATTTATATAATATATATTTATAATGATATTATTCATCATTTCTTTATTGAATATTAGTGATTGTGATTGTAATAAGGCAATTTCATCATTTAAGAAATCGGCACCTTAGATACTGAGTGAGTGCAAGAACCTTAGTATCTCACTATCTAGCATAATAGGTTTTGGAAAGACAAGTTGGATTAGGCCAAAGGTACATACACTTTGGCTGATAGGGATTGGAGTCAAACAATACCTGCAGGAACTGAAGGTGCTCATTTCCTACCCACAATAGAAGCCTTATAATGATAGAGGAATTTATTACATTGGTAGTGTGTTTAATGATTGCTAACTTGGAGGAATTCTCTTTTGAGCCGAAGGAAGAAGATGTGAGACTTGAGTTAAACCAGAATGAATGCCTGGCATTTCCTGTATCTTTGAGAAGACAGGGCATTTCCCAGATTTTTCATTTGCATTCTGTAGCTGGCTATCTTTTGTGCACCAGGGACAGCCGATTTTCCCCCCCACAAAAATATCTTGGGTTTTTTTCCCCTGTTCAGTCATGTCTGATTCTCAGAGACTGATTAGTCCCTGAAGTTTTCTGGGCAAGGTTTTTCAGAAGTGGCTTGCCATTGCATGCTTCCTAGGGTTGAGAGAGAGTGACTGGCCAAAGGTCACCCAGCTGGCTTTGTACCTAAAGTGAGACTAAAATTCGTGGTTTCCCAGTTTCTAGCCTGATGCCCTAACCCCCACACTAAACTGGCTTACATATTTGCTCTTGGAGCAACTAAAATTTAGTTACCAATCTCATAGCGTTTTTAACAACTTGTTAAATGTGTTTTAACAACATGTTTTAACAACATGTTAATTTTATTTACTACATTTCATAACATTAATATTTAAAGTAACACACAAAATAATCATATCATGGTCTCCTGCTTTCTTGCCTGGTGCTTTAACTACTGTAAAAAAAACCCTGGCTCTCTTCTAACCTATAATTGTTACAAATTATTGTCAGGGTTTCTGGAGTTTCAGAGGAAATTCCTTCATAGAGATGACAGGTGACATTCAGTAGAGCGTGCCACTGCTATCATCAGATCCATTGCTATTATCTGATCCATTGCCTTTACTTGCTACCGTAGTTTTTACTATCATAGCAGCAAACAAGGTGTGGTATGAGGAGAAAAACAAAGGACTCGGGCAAGAGAAGAGTGAAGAAGAAAATAAAGACTTATAATGAGTAAAGCAGTAACGCAAAAGCATTATAGATCAGCAGTAGAGAACAGCAAATAATGTTTAAGTCAAGTGTACCATTAAAATGGAACTGAAATGAAGGAAAAAGAGGAGTCAGCAAAGATCATATACAATGATTATGACAATCCAGGGACAGTTGGATGCATATAAACTTAGTGGGAATTAATGAGAGAAATAAATTCAGCCTAGATTTAGTCTGAGTGAGAACTAACTTCAGCAATATTGCAGGGTCTTCCTTTGAAGGTAATATGTGTATCGGTCACAGAATACAGGTACCGTGTTTCCCCGAAAATAAGACCCTATCATATTTTTTGAACCCCGAAATAAGTGCTTGGCCTTATTTTCAGGGATGTCTTATTACCTTGGGGGCGTGTGGAGCAAGATGGGGCTCCTCTTGCCATCTTACCTGATTTCCAGCTCTGTCTCCCTAACCTTAACCAGAGGAAATGGTGGGGACTGGCTGCGCATGTGTTTAAATATTTTCAGGGAGGGCTTATTTTGGTGGTGGGGCTTATTTTAGTGCATGCACTCAAAAGCCCAATAGGGCTTATTATCAGGGGATGTCTTATTTTAGGGGAAATAGGGTAGTTCTTGACTTACAACCATCAATAAGCCCAAAGTTTATGTTGCTAAGTGAAAAATTTGTTACTATGAATTTTGCCCCATTTTACGATTTTTCTTGCCATGTATGTTAAGTGAACCACTGCCGTTGTTAAATTAGCAACATGGTTGTTAAGTGAATTTGGCCTTTCCGTTGACTTTGCTTGTCAGACGGTCACAAAAGGTGATCAAATGACCCAGGGATAGAACTGCACTCATCATAAGTATGAACCAGTTGTCAAGCATCTGAATGTAAATCATGGGGATGCTGCAAGGGTTATAAGTGTGAAAAAATGGTCATAAGTCACTTTTTTCAATAATGTTGTAATTTCCAATGATCACTAAACGAACTGTTGTAAGCCAAGGACTACCTGTAGACCCCTTGGGACTGTGAACTCCTGTTGCAGTTTAATTTGGGGTGGGTGGGTAGACTTTGATCAACGTTAAATCTTAACTTCCTTCCACCTTTTCTGAAAGGCATTATCTTATTTATTAAAAGTGATTTAGTGGGTTAATAAAACTGATATGGCAGCTGGCCTTGCGATAACGAGTTATTGCAAGTCCCTGAGCAGCTTAATCATATCATTGCCTTATCAGCTATCATTTGTGTTGGCATATGCTCTAGTCAGGTTTGCTTGCAGCACACGGACAGATGTTCGTGCACATGGAAAAGGAGGGTGAGAAAAATCAGCCTGGCTGGTTTCTTCCTGGAAGTTTTAATGAGAAAGCTAACAATGAGCATCACTGCTCTTATTTCTTTCCAAGCTAATACAAATTAAACAGATCCAGCCTACCCTTTCTGCCTCTAGCTCTGTTGCTTTTTCCAAATTCATCATAAATCTGTTGCTATATGCATGTGCGTACATCTGTGTGTCTTTGATGTGATACATGACATCTCTGCAGAATGCCATTGACATGAAGTGCATCTTAATATAAAGTGTGTGTGTGCGCGCGCACGTGTGTGTGTGTATATACATATACATACATACATACATACATACACATACACTCACACAGTGATTGTTCAAAGTTACGACACTGAAAAAATGACTTATGACCATTTTTCACACTTACAATCATTGGAGCATCTCCATGATCACATGATCAAAATTCAGATGCTTGGCAACTGGTTCATATTTATGATGGGTGAAATCTATCCCTGGGTCATTTGATCCCCTTTTGCAACTTCTGACAAGCAAAGTCAACGGAGAGGCCAGATTCACTTAACAACCGTGTTACTAACTCAACAACTGTTGTGATTCACTTAACAAATGTGGCAAGAAATGTCATAAAATGGGGCAAAATTAATTTAACAACTTTTAGCTTAATTGAAATTTTGGGCTCAATTATGGTTGTAAGTCGAGGACTATCTGTATATGTATTTGAGGAAAGAGAGCAAGTTGTTGTTGTTGTTAGTTGTGAAGTCATGTCCAACCCATCATGACCGCATGGACAACTTTCCTCCAGGCCTCCCTGTCCTCTACCATCCCCTGGAGATCATTTAACTTCACGCCTACTGCTTCGGTGACACCATCCAGCCACCACATTCTCTACCATCCCCTTCTTTTTTTGCCCTCAATTGTTCCCAGCTTTAGGCTCTTCTCCAGTGTGTCCTTCCTTCTCATTAGGTGGCCAAAGTATTTGAGTTTCATCTTCAGGATCTGACCTTCTAAAGATCAGTCAGGGTTGATCTCTTCTAGGACTGACTGATTGCCTTGCAGTTCAAGGGGCTCGCAGGAGTCTTCTCTAGCACCATAGTTCAAAGGCCTCAATTCTTTGATGCTCAGCCTTCCTTATGGTAAGAGAGCAAGGCACACACACAAATATAAACAGAAATAAAATGAGCTCTTGGTACCGTCCATCAGGCACATGATTTATGTATCTTTGTTAATACCCTTTTTCCCCCTCTACAGATATCACTATTATGGAATTGGCATCAAAGAAAGCAGTGCATATTATCATTCTGTGTATTCTGGCAAAGGTTTAACAAGGTATGTTTTTTAAAAAAAGGTTTTCAAAAACCTAATCAATAAAATGTTAGATGATGAACAAAGATGAATCAGTTACAACCAGTCTTCACATTAATGTTTATCGTTTCCATTTTCATCACATGAACTGCCTGCTACTTGGTGATGTCTAAATGGTTCTGCTTTTTTGAAGTCGCACATAATGATATAAAATGTTCTATGCAAAACAGCATATTGCAGTCAAGAAACTAGCACATGAAGCAATTTCAAAAAAATGAATTGCTTATTTGATCTGGAACAAATCTTCGTAAGATTAGGTTGTAGCAATGCTTTGCTTATTAAAGGGTTGATGTTTACCAGTGTGCACATCCTATATAAAGAAAAATAGACATTTCCATACATCTTCTGCCTGATGAAAATGGCTTTACTTCTCATCACTTCTACTACCAAATATCCTTGGAAAAAAAGCAGATCCTTGGTATATATGTATATTTTTAAAAAGATAAATATCATACCAATGCTTCGTGTATATACTGTAGTAAAACCACAACATATTCTGTGTTTTTTTGGCATATAGCCATGCTGGCCACATGACCACAGACATTATCTTTGGACCATACTGGCTCCTTCAGCCAAGAAACAGAGACAAGCACCATGCCCTGGAATTGAACACTACTGACAGGGAAACTTTTACCTTTACTATTGTTCCTTACAATGTGGTATTTGATGCTGTTCTGTCATTATAGTAAACATTAATCTAGCATTAATCTTTTCTGAAATATAAGTAAAACATTTTGGTTTTCCAAGGTTTTCTGGAAGCAAGTTGAAGAATGAGGTGAGTATCCTCAACTTTGCTATTTGATCTTTTAAATGTGCAGTGATGAGATAAACTTGACAAACATAAATCTCTGGTTATTCAACTGTAAAAGTTCCACATACGTTTACAGTTAATTGAGAAACAGAATAACTGAGGAAGCTGCCTGAGAGAAACCAGTGGCTTATTTAGACAATTTTTTTTCTCGCCCTGATTTGTGATGTATGGGATTGAATCGGTGTCCTTCCCCTTGACAAACAGTGCTTTGCCGTTGTGTTTAGCTTTTTCCCACTTGCACAGTCCATACATCCAGACCCCTTCTTTATATAGATGGAAAGTTTTTAAGCTCAAAGAGAAACTCATGCTGACTAGAGATACCGGTAGGAATGTTTAAATGCAACTTTCTCCAGCCAGCTATTTTCTGACCGGATTGGATTTCAACTCCCATAATCCAGCCACTGTGTGTGAACACCTAGAGTTTGAAAATTCTGAAAGAAATGAAAGAGTGAGAGAATAAAAAGGAAAAGTACAGGATCAAGATTTTTCTTCCATTTTTCACTTTTTTTGTGAAATATGGTTATGATTCATAGAGTACTCAAGTGTAACTACTGTTCATGTTGGGAGGTGCATGTAATGGTTTGCTATCTGAGCAGGAGTTATGTTTGTTTGCCAAAGAATTAAGGATTGTTCCCCATTTGCTGCCCTCTGCACTGCTCACAAAATGGCTGTGGAGTCTACATATGACTTTTGGATCAAAATATTTTAATCTAAGCTCAAGATACTTTAATATAAGCCAATGAAACTAACCTTACTTATATTAATTAAATGTTTGAGGTTCTTTTAGAGCAGGGATTGTCAAACTTCATTTGAATCAGGGTTGTGTTTGATCTCAGGGGCCTGTGGGGGGGTGACCAGGGTGGACATGGCCCAGTAGTGGGTTTCAATTTAGTTTGCTACCGGTTCGCTCATGCACATGCTTGTGCACCCACACAATGCTTCTGCACATGTGCAGAAGCGTCCGGGCAGGTTGGTGGAGCCTCCCGTCGCCGCCACCGCTCCCGGTTCGCCCGATCCAAGATGAACCGGTAGCAACCCACCACTGGCATGGCCAGCTAATGACACTCATCAAGCCTCCATTTTCAGCTGTGACGGCCTCCTGCAGCCCTCTGCCAACAAAAACGGAGCCCTCTCGAGCTCCTTTTTCACTGGCAGAGGCACCAGTGTTTCCAGGGCAGGCCCACGGGCCAGGTCTAAGCATCCCTTGGGTCAAATCCGGCCCGCAGGCCTTGAGTTTGACACCCCTATTTTAGAGAAATATTTAATCAATAGACTAAGGATTAAAAAATATAACACAACAATTCCTCTGATATTGAAAAATACTATGCTGACAGACTCCATCAAAAAAGTTATGTCCTTAGTGCTCCACTTGGTACAATGCGAATAAGGGGGCTGACAGTATTATCACCATTTAGTCTCACATTATCATGTTTTCAAAGGAAAAGTTACTTGTTAAAAGAATCAAACATGTAACGGAAACACGAGCTTCCATATATGTGAATGTATTAATTATAGCTTTGCTGTCACAGTGCTCCTGCCCTTTCATTTTATTTTCCATCTTTTTAATTTCCCAGAGTGTATTTTATCATATACTTGGAAAATAATATTTTCAGATTGGTCTTATCTTTTTTTTAAAAAAAATCACCACATACTAATAGGTAATTGTTCAAATGAAGCCATATTGACTCATGACAGCTTTTAAATGACCTAATGTTTATGTCAACATACAATGGGAACCACACATCACTTCTTTCATTAGCTCCTTATCTGTGTTTGAGTAGCCTGATGTTCGGGCTAGTTATAGCTTGGATAATCTTCGTTTCTTTACTATAAAAAAGTGTACCTAAACTGTTAATTTGAAACATTTTCTGGATTGTGAGACTGGCCACAATCCAAAGACAGAGTGCCAATCTTAAATAGATGTTAGGTGTGAGATTGCCCATATGTAATAATGTTCAACTGAAATAAATCCAGAAGCTATATGTACAAGATACTGTATATACTTGTAAAGAATAATTTGATGAAATAAATTATGACTTTGTCTTACATTATTACATTTTTACATTATTACATTACATTTTTATCTTCTTGGATTAATGGTATAAATTATGAGATCTGAAATAGGAAACACCAGTGGTGAAATGTAAAATTTGCTACTACCAGTTCTATGGGTGTGGCTTGGTGGTGGTGGTGGGTAATGTGATTGGGTGGGCGTGGCCAATTTTATTTATTTTTTTAGTTTTAAAAGCCTCTGACGATCAGGCAACTCAGCTCGGATTGTCAGAGGCTTTTAAAAGCATTTTTTCTACAATCTCTTTGGCAGAAGAGGTTGCAGAAAAAAATGTTTTAAAAGCCTCTGATGATCCCAGCTGAGCCGCACGATCATCAGAGGCTTTTTTTTTAACTTTTAAAAGCATTTTGGCCGAAGAGGTTGTAGAAAAAATGCTTTTAAAAGTAAAAAAACCAGCCTGATGATCGCGCGGCTCAGCTGGACATGGGGGGGGAGGGATTTTTGCTACCGGTTCTCTGAACCACCCTCCACCATCGCTACTGGATTGGCCATCTGGTCTGAACAGGAAACATTTCACCCCGGGAAACACCCTAATTAAGTTGTTCAGAACTCGGTTAGATGATCTTTACCAAGGTCCATTAGTAATTTCCATTCCATTTCTTTGCTAATGTTTTTAAAGAAAAATCTGAAAATAGCCACAGTTCTAGCCAAATGTATAAATTAAAAAAAAAACCCTGCTGTTTCCATTGTTTGGTTCAGCTAGAAAGTGGATCCCCTACCATGTGACTTGAAAGTACACGTAAGAATTCCAGGAACTAAAGTTAGGCTGTCATTTATCATCTGAGTCGCCCTATTTGTTGGGGGCAGGGATGGATGCCTCCATATGTTAAAAACAAGAAAGCCAGAAATGAGTCGATCTTCAAAATAAATTTCTCAAACTTGGCAATGCCGAAGCATATACAGGAATGTCTGCTAAGGATCCAAAAACTAAATGGAGATTTTAATGGAATTCTCTTTTTGGGGAATGTACTGTAGGTAGGAATTTTGTTTATTTGTTTTGTTTTCTGATTCCTAGATTTTGCATTTCTGCACTCAACCAGATACCTGTTCTATTTCTTGCTCTTCTCTTCTCTCGTCTCTTCTTCTTTTTTTAAAATGACATACTGAAAGCTGAATCCATTATGCAACTCTTACTGATACTATAATGCATATAAACATTAGAATTTCTTTTGATGGGAACATTTATTTAAATTGTTTCAAGTTATGTATTAATACAGCAATTAAAATATTATACATAAATGTTAAAGGCTAGATCTGCCGATCCTGCAATATGATGGGAATAATGCAGAGAATAAGAAGAAGATGTTAAAGGCTGGATGATGAGTCTTTAAAATAACACTTAAAGGAGACAAAATAGCATATATGAAACTGTTTTAAAATGTATTTCAGATTTTGTATCTATTCTTGTGCTCTCCTTTTGTCTTCCTGGCCTTTGTTGCTGATAGAAAAATGTAGGGCAGAAAGGGTTTATGGATAGGACCTGTTTATACTTGGAAGTATTTCTAATTACCGTAACTGCATTTCAATTATGAAGGAGAAAAGAAAGAAGTCATTTCAGTTATGAAGGAGAAAAGAAAGAAGTCATTTCAATTATGAAGGAGAAAAGAAAGAAGTCGGGTTATCCAGCAAAAATGCCCAATTGGTCAATCTGAATTAACTTCTCCAAGGTCTCTGCAAACCTAGCAGCGTCAATATATATGTGTGTGTCACATATCTGCTGAAATTCCTGTTGCATTCTTGTTCTGAGGAACATCTTCGGATGAAGGCAGGAGAAGGCCTGATATTCTTACAGAGGAAATAATAATAATAGGGAGTTCAACTGCATGAATGCATATGATATTGAGCAATCTGATTATTTCTAAACAGTTCAATAAGATTATCATTATATTATAACCATGCATTTGTAAAATTATTTCATATATTTTAGGGTGGTTTTACACGGAAGTATTCTTTAAGCTCCAAAACCGGGACTCTTCTTCCAGAATTCCCCAGTGCTCAGCACCTTGTGTTGGACCAGTGTATCTCTAAAGACAAGGTAATATGTGAAGTGTTTGCATACTAAACTGACTTCTAAATTTGCAGTTTTTATTTCACCTCTGCTCTCAAATGATTCACTGTAGTGATATGAAACAGCTACAAATGTTTGTAATCAAACAGACTTGACTGATTTATAGAGGGAACAAAACTTTACTATCGCCCTTTAAAGGGTTTTCCATTGGAACAGTGGTTGAATTATTTACATATTAACTTGCCTAATATTTTACAAACAGAGGGATTTGTACTGACAAAGGCAAAACAAAGAAATAGTTAAGGGCCCTGTCCATTCAAAATACCAATGGACTAATTTAACACTGATAAGGCAGAAGCAAATTATTTGAGGCAAATTGCGAAGTGGATTTTTCTACTTTTTTTCTTTTGGTCAATGAACACAAGTTAGCACTTCTGTATTTAATTTCGTCACTGTGACTCTTAAATAGTGCTCTTAATGTAGCTGATTTCTTGTATTTCTTTGTGGAAAAAAATGCAGATGACTGTTAAATCAATTTCAAATAATAATAATATGTTGTAATTATTGAACCAAATAGGAGTCAAAATGTCTATAATCCTATGATTATGAACATACAGGGAGGCATATATACATATACACACACACACAGAAAACTATACATGTATAGATATTGTGTTAAATCAATATTATTTCAGTCTGGACCAGTATAAAATATAAAAGAAATACAAAGGTCAGTAAATTGATAACTTTAAGTATATACATAAAATATATTTACTATAAAATACTCCTTTTATTGTATTACATATAAATAAATAAGTCTATTATTCAAAAGTATATACATATGCTTTTGAATAATAGAATAATATACACTCACACACAAACACCTATAAACACAACATATAAAAGGATGAAATTTGTATTGAAAGTCTAATATCTGTAAAACACTAAAAAAAAACCCTCTACAGAACTAACTTAAAACAATCTGATGGTTCTAACCTTAACCATAAAATAATACATAACCAGTTAAATTATTAATAAAATATTTCATTGAAAAAGTTAATAAAATTATAATATAGTCTTTAAATAGGAAATCCAAATATCTAGGAACTATGCTGAAAATAGAAATATTGAATAAGCTGAATCAGTGCTTACTGGCAATCTCATCCTGCCTTATTTTATGCATCACCACACACTACTTGTAAATAATGAAAGAATTAATGTGTAGAAATAACAAGTGGGTAGTAGAACAGTTTGGTATCCTTTTGAGGAGTGGCTTGAGGAATAAGAGCACTTGAATCATCTCTATAATATGTACTATGGAGGAAAACATGTTCATTAGTAAGCTTGGTCACCAGGACATAGAGTACATGAGCCATTAAAGTCATCTTCCAGTATCTGAAAGAAGGTCCCTAAAATGTAGCCACTTTTCTGTTTAAGAAAATCTGTGTCATATTGGAATGTACTTTAGGTGTGGCTTTTCAAGACCTATATTCTGCTCATATCCCACTGAAAATAACTCAGAGTGTTTTATTCTTGTTTTACAAATATAATTCTCTATGTGATATGCATGATACGTTTAAGCAGTAAAAATACATACACTGATTAGATTTAATTTCCAAATACAATGTAATACCCATGTTAGGGCAGTCTAAGTATACATCTCATGTAAAGTACACACCTAATTGTTAAATTAGATGCCTAACTAGGTGGCTCAGTGGCTAAGATGCTGAGCTTGTCAATCAGAAAGGTTGCCAGTTCGGCGGTTCGAATCCCTAGTATAGGTCTCTTGCGTGAGCAGGGACTAGATGACCTCCAAGGTCCCTTCCAACTCTGTTACTTATTATTATTATCTAATCTGCATAGATAAATTTAGCATGAAAGATGCTGTTTGACAATAATCATCAAGATGATGCGGTGGGCGTGGTCTGCGTGTGATGCATACAGCCTGTGGGCCAGCAGTTTGACACACCTAGTCTACATCAAACTTCCTTACCCAAAAAAGAGATTTGATTGGTCACAATCCTGGGAAAGAAACTGAATGTTGACAAATGGTAACATTTGTAGTCCTCTGTTTTATGAAGACCGAATTCCATAAGCAAAAAGTGGAACAGTAGTTATTTGGCAACAACTAGATAACAATGGAAAGTGTCCTAGTTAAGTTGGAACTCCTCTGAGGAAGGATGTTGCAGTATGGATAAGCAAGATTGGGACAGTGAATTCTATTGTTTAAAGTCCTATCCTATCCAAGTGTCAAAGTGTCATAGCTAGAAATAGATTAATGATCTTTCTATGACTAAGTTAATCATTATTCTTTTAATTTTCAATCATCTGCAATCTATCCTCCCTTCCAAATGCAAAATGTTACAGAAGACATTCCTGAAGCAGATACAAAGATTTTGTTTAATGTTACATTGTTTTAATTTTTAATTCCTAAAATAGGTGGATACTCTTATCATGATGTACAAAACTCACTGTCAATGTGTCCTTGACAATGCCATTAATGGAAACTTTGAAGAGGTAAGTTCTATAGATCTATGCTAATCTGTTCCTAATATGAGGAGTGTGGCCAGAAATCTCACTCATATTTGCTCTCTTATGTCTCCTTCCTAGATCCAACATTTCCTACTACATTTCTGGCAAGGAATGCCAGAGCATCTTCTTCCCCTTCTTGAAAATGCAATTATCCTTGACATCTTCTGTGTTTGCGACTCAATACTCTATAAGGTCTGTTGCTTCTGTCACAATGACAGATGTTTCTTTGCAAACCAGATTCTTACTGATATGGAAAAGTTAGCCTCGACTGCTTTAAAGAATTAGGCAATGGGTTAGGCAAGGAGGGCAGGCAGGAAAATATGCAACTGTCTTTAATTGTGTAATCATGATTTGCTGCAGACACCACTGATTGCTTCAGACAGCAGGAGTGAGTGACTAAACAGAATCAAACAAATAAAGAAACAGACAAGATCCTATATATAGGAAACAGGCACATTGTTAGGGATTTTAGGTCAGTGTCTGTACCTGGTACATTCAGTGGTAGATGCCTTCACACGTTATATAAATCCATAAAATGTCCTATGCTTGTTTTTCAAAAGCAAAAAAGAAGTACATTTATTTGTATATGGAACTCTTTTTAACATGTGCTGGTTTTAATAGGCTATTTATAAGCCATCTATAATATATACATTTTTGTATGGCAGCACATACATTATAATAATGTCACAGCTAAATTGTTTGATTTAGTGTAGCTGTGGGAGGAATTATTAAATAACCAGAAAATAATCATACAGAAAAAATTAAAATAAAGCATACAGTGTTTTTATTAAATCCAGTTTTGTTTTTGCTCTGGCCTCATCTATGTCTCCACATGCCACTGAAGAAAGTGATAAAAACTGCCCAAGATGCATTTGAAGCCACCTCTGGTTTAATAAGTAGTTAACAAAGAAAGCATTCCCAGCACTTTGTTGTGTTGTTAATTTTCCCCAAGTTCCTTGAAATGATTCAGGAAGACAAATGATTCTTTAAACTGTACCCATTTGGATGCATCCTTTACTTCATGTCAATTTTCCTGACAGGAAAAGCCTCATGTAATAGATAACTTGGGCTAGTAGATGGCCTAATAGGTCACAACATACCTTACTTTTCCAGCAGCTCAAGACCAATTTGGAACTTATATCTGACAGTTTCCTGCTCTATCCCATACATGCACATACATGCACTTCTCCCAAGGGCCTCATGTTATTGAGGGAACACCATGCAGTCTACCATCTATGAGCTAGTATGAGCAGGGAAGTGACGAATTCAGCTAAATACTGTATCTTTAAGGGACGCGGTGGTTGAATGGCTAAGACGCTGAGTTTGTCGATCGAAAGGTCGGCAGTTCAGCAGTTTGAATCCCTACTGCCGCATAACGGGATGAACTCCCCGTTACTTGTCCCAGCTTCTGCCAACCTAGCAGTTCAAAAGCATGTAAAAAATGCAAGTAGAAAAATAGGGACCACCTTTGGTGGGAAGTAACAGCGTTCCGTGTGCCTTTGGCATTTAGTCATGCTGGCACATGATCACGGAGATACCTTTGGACAGTGCTGGCTCTTTGGCTTTGAAACAGAGATGAACACTGCCCCCTAGAGTTGGGAACGGGTAGCACATATGTGCGAGGGGAACCCTTACTTTACTGTATCTTTGCCAGATCCTGTACTGAGCAAAAAATCATGTGTATATTAACACAAGAAGAGTCATCAATTAATACATTCTTATTTGCAATGCAGTGATTTTTTTATTTGCAACAAAGTAATAGCAAGGCCTGTTAGCCTGATTCCATGCACTTGATAGCATTATATTATACAGCATTGATATAAATTTTCCTCCTTCTGTATTCAAGGTCCTTATAGATGTACTCATCCCTGCAACTATGCAAGAAATGCCAGAAGGGTAGGTAGCATTGTAGGTAAACTTGTTGAAAACATAAAATCAACATTATGATAGTTGAAATCAGAATAAGATTTTTTGTTTTTTTTTAAATATAGCAAATATCAGATCTTTGGTATAAATGGTATCAGCCTAACTATCTCAGAAACTGCTACCTGAACCTGGCTAGTTATATATGGAAGAATTCTTTTTAAGAATACCATTTACTGGAGAAAAGGGCTTTGTTTTCCAAAATATGGATTATTATTTTTTTATAGAGCTAAGATTGTTTTTTTATTTCTTGACTTTTAGAAAATAAATTAAGATACATCTCTTATTCTTGCACCTAGCATTGATGATGCTACTTAATTTGATAATGAAATGTCTGCAAGAACAGGTTCATTATTTAACTTGACAATAATGTTTTGACCATTATGTGTAGTAGAGAAATATTTATTGATATGTTTGTGTGAGATGGGCACTTATTTGATGACAATTCAAAATCATCAAAGTTCAAAGTGTACCAAGAAAGAATTAATAGTTGTACTTAATAAACCTCTTATTTTCATTTAGACTTCAGTTCCCTAGAAGTTCATGTTAATTTATGAAGCTTGAGTCCATTTTTCTTTACTAAAAACTATTCTAAATGGGCACCTATAAAGGCTATCTGTTGTTGAAATCCCACCATCCACATGTCAGATTTTCTTCAAAATTTCCCTTGCTTCCCTGCATAGATTACACGTACCAGTAGCAGCAGATAGATAAGCAATAGTTCTGTTGTGTAGGGAATGCCAATCTACTTCTCATTTGAACCCTGTTTTATTAGGAAGATGATACTTTCTGCCTCATAACTTTTTAAAGTTATGTTGTAGAATTAAGTATTATAAAATACTTCAAAGGTTTAGATTGGAAGGGATTAAAGTGGTAATAGCCTATTTATCCAGTCAAAATCTATTGTTGTAATTCTGGGATAAGTCAGACAGTGGAAATTAAAGTTGGTACAATGGCATTGGCACAACTTGTTATAATGATGTATGCAGGAGTGGGTTCTACTTACCTTTACTACCGATTCACAATGGGGTCATGTCCACGTGCCCCTTGCTTCTGCACATGTGCAGAACCTTCTGCGCATGCACAGATCGCTGATGACAACATCCGGGGCGGTGGGCGGGGCCTCCCGCCGGTTTTACTACTGGTTCTTGCGAACCGGTCCGAACCGGGGACAACCCACCACTGGATGTATGCCATAAGGGGAAATCTTGTTCCCTGTCTTACTGTACATCTAGTTTTCTGGTTCTGGCCATGTAATTTTCCTATTAAATTCAGACTGTAAAGTCTGATTTGTGTTGAGCCATCACTTTTCTGGACAAAGCTGTTAATATTTTTTTAATCATATAAGATGAACATACCCATGTCATTCTGTAGGGCTAGATTCCAAACCCTTTATTTTTATTTCAGAATATTGGCTGACATAAGAAATTTTGCTAAAAACTGGGAACACTGGATTATTTCTGCATTAGAAAATCTACCAGAAGAACTTGCAGCAAAGAAATTACCGATTGGACGGAGATTTGTATCTTCCCTGAAACGTCAGACCTCCTTTTTGCACTTAGCCCAGGTAGAGCTAAAATAATGAAGGGCACAGCATTTACGGTATTTTGTAAATTCAGGATGTAATGTATGTAGTCAACTATGTGCAGAAATTCCTAGTAGAAATGCAATCAAATTATGCTGCATATGTACTGCAAGGTAGCCTTTTTTTAAAATAAGAGGAGAGAGAGAGATACACGTCATGGGGTGAAATCTACTTACCTTCCCTACCAGTTCAGAAGTGTGCGCTCCGTGTGTGTGCATCATGTGCAATTTTGGACCTTCTGTGCATGCACAGAGGGTCAAAAACAGATTACTTTCTGGTTAAAACCAAGAAGTAATGACATCCGGGTGGGTGGGTGGAGCTTCATGCTGCCGCCACTACCAGTTCACCAAACCACATGCTGCCACCGTTACCGGTTTGCCCAAACTAGTGCAAACTGGTAGCATTTCACCCCTGTACATGTCCCTGAATCAGAATCAGAATGGAACTGGAAGGGACCTTGGAGGTCTTCTAGTCCACCCCCTGCTCAAGCAGGTGATCCTATCCAGTGGTGGTATTCAGCCAGTTCTATCTGGTTTGGGAGAACCGGTAGTGGCGGCAGCTGGAGACTCTGCCCACCTGCCCAGACAGCATCACATCTCGTTTTTGATGCTCTGCACATGTTCACATTTGTGAACCAGTAGTGAAGGTAAGTGAATACCACCCCTGATCCTATCCCATTTCAACAAGTGGCTGTCCAGTCTCTTCTTAAAAACCTCCAGTGATGAACCACCCACAGCTTCTGAAGGCAAGCTATTCCACTGGTTGTCCTCACTGTTAGGAAGTTTCTCCTTAATTCCCTTGCCTCCTTCCTAAAGCAGAGAGGGAGTGACTGACTCAAAGTCACCCAGATAGATTCTTATGTAAAACAGAGTAGAACACACAGTTGCCTGGTTTCTAGCCTGGTGGCTTAGTAATAACAAGAACAATAGTATTTAGGCTTATATACCGCTTCACACTGCTTTACAGCCCTCTCTGAGCAGTTTACAGAGTCAGCATATTGCTCCCAACAATTTGGGTCCCCATTTTTTACCGTCAACCTTAAGCCTGGTAAGATTCAAACTGCCAAACTGCAGGCAGCCAGCAGTCAGCAGAAGTAGCCTGCAGTACTGTGCCACCACAGCCTTAACTATTACACTATCCATATGAATAGTCCTCGACTTACAACAGTTCATTTAGTGACCATTCAAAGTTACAATGGCCCTGAAAAAGGTGACTTACGACCATTTTTCACACTTATGACCATTGTAGTATCCCCATGGTCAAGTGATCAAAATTCAGATGCTTGGCAACTGACTTATATTTATGACGGTCACAGTATCCTGGGATCATGTGATTACCTTTTGCAAACCTTCTGATGAGCAAAATCAATGGAGAAGTTAGATTCACTTAACAACTGGGTCACTAACTTGACAACTGCGGTGATTCACATAACAACCATGGCAAGAAAGATCGTAAAATGGGGCAAAATTTGCTTAACTCAGCAGCAGAAATTTTGGGTCCAGTTGTAGTCATAAGTTGAGGACTACCTGTATTTGCTGTTGAGGCAGTTAAAATTTAGTTACCAATCTGATCGCAATTTTAACAAGTTATTAATTTCATTAAATTACATGACATATTATTAATATTTAAGTAGCAAAATAATCATATTTGATCATGAATAGTTTTGAAAATGTAGCTGTGCTATGCTGCTGCTACACCATCAACAGACATTCAGGATTTTTCCTCTGTTTTGTCTTCACAGATTGCACGACCTGCTCTCTTTGATCAACATATAGTGAACGCCATGGTTACTGATATTGAAAAGGTTGATCTGTATGGCATTGGATCTCAGGCACTTCTCACAGTTTCAGGGAGTCTGGACTCTGAGGCAGAGGGCTACACTGAATGTAAGCTTCTGCTTACATCTGAAAGGATTGTGTTTCTCAACCTGTCCTAGGACTTTCATTCTATTTCAGGGGTGTCAAACTCAAGGCCTGGGGGCTGGATCCGGCCCATGGGGCTGCCCTGGAAACAGTGAGGAGCTAGTCTGCAGTGCCTCTGCCCCCAGCTCCATTTTCCCTGGCAGAGGGTTGTAAGAGCTATCACAGCCGAAAATGGAGCTCAGGAGCTCATTTTTGCTTGAAGAATGCTTGGGCCACCACAGGTGCCACCACGACTGATGTTGAGCTGGCCACACCTACCCTGGCCACACCCACCCTGGTCCCCCCAGGTTAAACACAACTCTGATGCGGCCCTAAATGAAATCAAGTTTGACACCCCTGTTCTATTCTGTAAAACTGAAATGCACACTTGAATTTACCTTACGCTCCCTATATGTGATATGATTCTGTTTTGCATTAGAAGCCAATTTAAAACACAGCTGGCTTCACATATACGTCAACATGGACTTCTCTACAGAAATATTCAATTGACTACCGAAATTCCCTGATCGCAGGAGATTCCCAATTCAATTCAATGGCATAAGCAGCTTTAGATCAACTTTCCCACTGCCTTCAAGGAACTCTCTTTGAGCCTAAAATTTCCCATAATTTAACATATGGATTAAAAAGTAGCCCGAAAGTGTTAAAATATCAAAATTCATAAAACAGGACATATCCATTGGAAAGTATAGACAGGTAGTCCTCAACATACGACCACAACTGAGCCCAAAAGTTTCTGTTACTAAGGGAGACATTTGTTAAGTGAATTTTGCCCCATTTTATGACCTTTCTTGCCACAGTTGTTAAGTGAATTGTTGCTGGTGTTAAATTAGTAACACAGTTGTTAAGTGAATCTGGCCTCCCCACTGACTTTGCTTGTCAGAAGGTCACAAAATGGGATCACAGGACCCCAGGACAGTGGTGGGTTGCTCCCAGTTCGCAGTGGTTCTATAGAACCAGTAGTAACACCGGCGGGAGGCTCCACCCACCGACCCCGACGTCATCAAAATGCTTCTGCGCATGCACAGAGGCTTCTGCTCATGCCTAGAAGAGTGCACACACGGGGCCCCGTTGCGAACTGGTAGTAAAGGTAAGTAGAACCCACCCCTGCCCCGGGACACTGCAACTGTCATGAATATGTCAAGTTGTCAAGTTTGATCATGTGACCATGGGAATGCTGCAATGGTTGTAAGTCTGAAAAACAGTCATAAGTCACTTTTTTTGAGTGCTATTGTAACTTTGAACGGTCACTAAACAGACTTGTCAATCGAGGACTGCCTTTAATCAATTCTTGTGTATGTTATTTGAAATCTTAGTCCCTTATTCCTTCCCTTCCTCTTCTGCATAGCTACTTCACACACATATATTCTGAAATAATTTATCAAGGTGTATATTTCTCCAGGGATTATTTCTTTATATTTTTATTAAGATCTGGCTGTACTGTCTCATTTTGTGTGTGACACAAAAATAATTCATCACATAAGGAAGATTTCAAATGTTTTTGTTGGATTCCTTTTTTTGTTTCCTTATTTAATTGATCAAGGTTACTTTTTTTGTTCTTCCTTTTTTTTAAAAAAATCTGATTAAATAAATTTCTCACTGCTGTGAGATAGGCAAAGTTAATTAATACATAGAGGTTCAAACATTGCTTAATCCTACTACTACGTCAAGACATGTTTTCATGGTTTGCATGGTTTTCTTCTACTCTGGCCATCTCTCTGCTATAATTTCCCCCAGTCATTGGCTTTTTGGTTTGGTTAACATGCATCTGTGTGCAATAGGCAGCTAGGATCTGAATTTTGGTATGTGCAATAGAGACAATATAATCGCATTAACTGAGAACTCAGTCTTTCATGCATGAGCTCTCCAAAGAAGACTGCTATGAGTATGTATAGTGGGACAAAATGTTTTTGAAAAAGGAAGTGCATACAGTAATCTGAACAACAAGTTCTATGATACAAAATTTGAATATACAACAGAACTGGCTTGATTGATAGATAGAACTCTCAATTTTGAATAAATGCAAAACCTTCCTAATCACATAAAATTTCCCTGAGAAATAAGTCCAGCAGTTAGCTTGATGAACTCAAGAAATCTCCCATATTTTCTCTCTTCTTGTTTTTCCTTCATTGCTCTAATTCTCCTTTTTTCTTTCCTTTACATGCTACAAAACTAATAATGACGGGTGAGTGGCTTCCTCTCCTGTTCAGAGTAGAACACAGTCACATATTTTCTTTTTTACATAGTAGATGACTCTATTACAGTGTTCCAGGAATTGAAGGACCTCTTAAAGAAGAATGCTACTGTGGAATCGTTTATTGAATGGCTGGATACCGTCATTGAGCAAAGAGTTATTAAGGTAAGATTAAAACTGAAAATAAATGGCTTCCAATGGTGCTTGTTTATAATCTGATTTTCTAGGTCTTGCCTTTTGGATCAGCATTCTTTCCTCTTACGAAATCTTTTTTATCCAATTGTGAATAGTTGCAATTTTCAGGCCTTCATAAAATCCTCCAAAGCCTGATTTTAGAACATCTCCCAAAATTTCCACCACTTTGTAATTTTTACAGAATGGGGGAAAATATTAAGTACATTGTATTGCAGTATTTGGATTAGTTTAATATTAATTTTACATTTAAAGTCATTTAAATCAAGCCTAGGATTTTTGGACTGGGCCTCATGTTTTTTTTTTTTTGTTCTGGCCTGGTGCCCCCCACTTTATAAAGACTAGCCCTAAGAATGCTACCTAAAGATGAAAAGCATCCTTGGTCCCCAAATTAAACATGAATGTTCAGATTTGCTTTATTGCTGTGATAGCGAGGATGTATTTCCATAGTGATTCAGATGTATATCAATTCATCTAGCATTATATATATATATCTTTAAAATTAAATGCATCATATAATCCTTTTGAGTTGGAGAAAGAAGAGAACAAATGTAAATTAATCTTGCATTTATATTACTTACAAAGGAACTACAAGTGCCTATGCTTTCTCCTTTAGCAACCTGTAGCCTATCTCATTTCCCATGTATCAATGGGATGAATATTTAATTCTTCTTATTGAACTTTTTCTTATAAAGCATATAGAGAGGCTAAAGGATGATGGACAGAGATGTAACAGTGCGGGAAGAAGCGGCACTGTCTGTCATATCCCACTCATAAAATAATTGCTACTTTCACACAACTTCTATCATTCTACCCAAAAAATAATAATCAGATAATAAAATTATATTCCCAGGTTTGCTTAGTTAAACTTTAAATATTCATTATTTTAAAAAGCAGTGGAGGAAAATTGCCCATCAATTAATATCTGTTATGGAACATTGTTCTAGAATAAACATGTACAATATTCAGTGTTTTCCAGCCACATCTGGAAAAAAAGTACTGAACAATTTACTATATGAATCAAGATTAGAGAGTAAGGGGTAATGATTTACAGAGCACATAATCCTTCCATTGCCCTCGGCCTTCTGTTTGGTGAAAAAGAATAGGGCCTCTCCATCATACCAAATGGCTTCTTTTGTTTGCTGTTTGCGAAAGTGGCACTTTATAACTTCACCACAAACAGCTGAACTCTGATGTCTTACTCAGTGCTAGAGGATTATCCAAAATGAGCATGTGAACACTGTTTGATCCTATTTGAAATGGGTATATACCACTTTTCAGGGTAAAACCGGGTCATAAATGGCTTATAAACTATTTTTACGAAGGGTTTTGGGTTACACACAAAACATATTTACAAGTGCAAAACATTTTTATAAGCCAGTAGTTTGAATGAGTTTAAAACTCAACACAGCGCTTTAATCAAATAAAGATTTAAGGTCCATTTATGTCCCCCAAGATGAGTGGGACATTGCATACAAACTTTGGGGTAGAGAAGATGAGCCTACAATTGGAAGGGTCTGTCTTTAGTCCTACCAGATTGATTGGAGATCTAAAAGAGAATCTCTAGTACATGCACTCTGTCAGATAAACCAATGGAAGCCTTGTCATGATCACTGCTATCTTTTTAATATATCTGCAATCAGACTATTCACTGATTTGATCTTCAGCCGTATGATACGTGATTAATAGTTTATATTTAGTACCAACCTAATGCTGGGAACGATTGAGGGCAAAAGAAGAAGAGCCTGAGTGGCATAGGAGACTAATGCCTCCTACTAAAGGCAGTATTTAACATCCAGCTGCCTGCAATTACTGCGAGTTCAATTTTCACCAGGCTCAAGGTTGACTCAGCCTTCCATCCTTTCTAAGATGGGTAAAATGAGGACCCAGTTTGTGGGGGCAATAAGCTGACTTTGTATAAACTATAGAAAGTATGAAGGCTATTGCTTAACACATTGTAAGCTGCCCTGAGTCTCCAGAGAAGGGAGGCATATAAATTAAAAAAAAAAAGAAGGGGATGGCAGAGAATGAGATGGCTGGATGGAGTCACTGAAGCAGTCGGTGTGATCTTAAATGGTCTCCAGGGGATGGTAGAGGACAGGAAGGCCTGGAGAAAAGTTCTTCATGGTGTCGTGAAGGGTCAGATGCGACTTCGCAACTAACAATACTGAATAACCTAAACCTATTGGCTCTCCTATCCAATTTTGAGTTTCCATTTAATGTTAAATCTAGGAACATAGTAGAAGAGGTAGAAGAGTAAAATTTAACAAGTAGATATAGCATATTCACGATGCAACTATTCTAAGAAAGTATATTGTTAAAGTATCCATGCTTCTATGGATACCAATTCAGTCTTTCATCCTTCATTAATAGCAATAATTAGTGGGAAATTTTCAAAGGATTAAAGTATATAGAGCAATCATTTGAAAAACTTCACACCCACTTATATCCTGATCCTGATCAGGCCTTTCTCTAATGGTTGATATTGAAATAATTAATATGTGCATGTTATATAGTGAGGTGTAATGGGTTGCAATGCAAACCTGAGATGCAGGATCATACAACTGGTAGATGCACCTTCAGATGCTTCAGAAGGGAAAAACCCAGCCTCTCCTTTCTACCTTCTTGTCAACTGGCTGATTCCAAGTCAGGGTTTTAAACTATGGAAGCCTCAGAATGTCCTTCCCCAACCTGGTATTTTCCAGATTGGCTGGCTTAGAATGTGACTGAGAATTCTGGGAGCTTTTCTCTGATACAGCTGAAGGGCATTAGGTTGGGAAAAGCTGCTCTAAAGCAGGGGTCTCCAACCTTGGCAACTTTAAGACTTGTGGACTTCAACTCTCAGAATTCCCCAGCCAGCGAAGCTCACAAGTCTTAAAGGTTGGAGACCCCTGCTCTAGGGGATATGTGAGGTTCCAGATGAGGAAAAAGGGGAGGGAGTTTGGCCTCTTGGAAGCCTACAATCACAAGAGGGAAACTAAAAATGTACTGGGTATGGATACGTACAAATGTTGATTTCTTGCATCTATGGCATTCAGATCTTATGAGATTTTCAGGAAATACAGAGTTAAAGCACATTTTGTTCCCAATACGTTGTGGTAAAGCCTTGCCTTCCTGCAGACTAACAATTCTACTTTTTGACCTGCAAACTTAGTATTATTTTATTGCAACAGTTGTGACTCTGTACTAGGTTCTTTGCTTGTTTTCTTCCTATAAGTGAGCTTTAACCTCTCTCCTTCTCACAGTAGTATTCACTGCGAGGACTTACTTAGTCTTTGTATATTCTTCCCACAAAAGATTTTGAACTTCCATTGTTTAATTAAATATCAGCTCCCTATTCTTTCCCCAAGGTATAGTTCATAGTTGAGAATGCAGTTTCTGACTCCTGAGCTTATAGCCCTGAACTCCATGCCAGTAAATTCCATGTTTTTTTCTTCCTTGCCAGAGAGTATGAAAGATTGTCATAGAAATTTTCTAGCCAGAGAAGGTAGATTCTACACATATTGAATAAAAAAAAAATCAAATACAAAGCCCCATTTATTAATGGGAAAAATGGGCTTGCTTACTTTTGGATAATTCCTTATATCTCATTTCATTTTGAGGCAACCACTCTCATTTCATGTTCCACATTTTTTAAAATCAGCATTTGCTTTTTATAACAAGTAAACTGCCAACCTTTATCAGTACTTCTTGTGGTCATTTTAAGCTTTTTTTCTTGCCGTCCATTGCAAAGAGTTTGAAATGCAAAATACCAGATTAGAATATTGAATTTCTTGAACACATATAGACATTCCAAATATTATAAATATGCTATCATGTACCCTATGACAGAGCTGCTGAAGACACACAAATATTTACAAGAGGTATTAAACAAAATAAAGTTATATAACAGAAATAATAACCCTATTGTTTGATTCATCAAGTTGTTGTTCCACTGCTAACAAAAGGAAGCAGGCAGAAAGCCAATCCGTTTATTTAACATTACATTACTCAAAAAGTCACAGCTCTATTATTATGCCTGAGGCAAAGGGTTTTAAAAGCAACTCCTCAAAATTGCTTGTGAACTCAATAAGATCCCAATCCATATTATATTATTATTATTATTATTATTATTATTATTATATTAGTTTATTAGTTTATTAGTTTTAAAAGTAAAAGAATGGACATTGCTCAACGTTTCTGGTTTCTAACATTTACGTCAAAATCAAGTTAATAAATAATCTATTCCTTGCTCTATATACAAATTTACGTATCTCCTACTTCATTATATATCAAATATACAGTATTTTACTTCCTAACCAACTATGCATGTATTTAATAAACCAATATAACATTCACAAGTTCAATATACATTGATATATTAATATACATTGATATATACATTTCCAGACATTCATTATTCCTTGTTTTTGGCATTCTTCCTCTTATCTAACCAATTATAACATTTAAAAACCCATATTTTGGGTTTTAACATATTTTGAGAACTCCTTTGGGGTAGGAAATTTAGTTTCAAATTCCTGATTGCTTAATACATTCTATAGGTAGCCATTGGCTTGAAGTCTCAGGGCTTCTCTATACCACCTAGTTGTCACTGCTATTTTTCTTTCCCTGAGCTATTTACTTTTCTCTCAGCTTTTGGTTTTATAAATAAGCCCAGTGGTACATCACATCATTTAGGTAAAAGTGTTTCACTCCCACTCCTAAATAGCCTATTCATGGAGGTAGGTGGCTATGAATTTGGTGTGAATATCTCTTTATGCAAACACACTAGTCAGTATGTGGTTTTCTAGGGAGGCCATCATAGGAAAAAGACAAGTGAACTGATCAGAGGTGGTATTCAGCAGGTTCTGACCAGTTCTGGAGAACTGGTAACGGAAATTTTGAGTAGTTCAGGGAACCGGTAAATACCACCTCTGACTGGCCCCGCCCCCATCTATTCTCTGTCTCCTGAGTCCCAGTTGATTGGGAGGAAATGGGGAATTTGCAGTAACCTTCCCCTGGAGAGGGGAGGGAATGGAGATTTTACAGTATCCTTCCCCTGGACTGGGGTGGGAATGGAGATCTTACAGTATCCTTCCCCTGCCATGCCCACAGAACCAGTAGTAAAAAAATTTGAATCCCACCACTGGAACTGATCTCAGGAAATGTTAACGCAATGACAGGAATGTGGAATCTGCTCTGTTCTAAAATATAAAAGATTCAAAAACAATATTTTCTCCTTTTAGGCAAGCAAGCAGAATGGTCGGTCTCTAAAGAAGAGAGCCCAAGACTTCCTTCTCAAGTGGAGCTTCTTTGGAGCTCGAGTAATGCATAATCTCACTTTGAACAATGCGTCCAGTTTCGGTATTTGATTCTTCTCCAATTCTTTTGTTTGTTTAAGAAATATTCCAGATGATGATTCTATTCTTATTAAGTCAGAGGACAGGCTCTCTTCTGATAAGTTAGTAGTATCACCTTTCAGCTTCAACAAAGTTCTGTTAAACCTCTTTTTTTTTTCAGGAAAAACAAAAAAATAGAAATAATTTTAAAGTAGTGCATGCCACCTCCAGAACAGTAAAGTAAATCTGTCTTTCATTCAATAAGTGATCTGTACTTGCATTCAAAGGAAATTATTTCACACCATGTCTCAATTCCTGTGTTTCTGATACAGTGACATAATTAGATAAAGTATCATAAATGTCTATGGGAAGCGGAGGCTCAGTGGCTAAGACACTGAGCTTATCGATCGAAAGGTTGGCCGTTCAGTGGTTCGAATCCCAACTGCCGCGTAACAGGGTGAGCTCCCGTTACTTGTCCCAGATTCTGCCAACCTATCAGTTCAAAAGCACGTAAAAATGCAAGTAGAAAAATAGGGACCACCTTTGGTGGAAAGGTAACAGCGTTCCGTGCACCTTTGGCATTTAGTCATGCCGGCCACAGGACCATGGAGACGTCTTCGGACAGTGCTGGCTCTTCAGCTTTGAAACGGAGATGAACACTGCCCCCTAGAGTCAGGAACGACTAGCACATATGTGCGAGGGGAACTTTTACCTTTACCTTTATCATAAATGCCAAATGGCCATCAGGCTGGCATAAGTAGTTTAATTAGAGGCAGCCACAGTGTCAAGCACAGAAACATCTAGAAGTTATTCTTTTTATTCTTTCCAAACAGAATGTTGGAAAGAAATCCTATAAACAGGATCAGGACTGTGTGAGCAGTAAACTGTCAAGAAGCTGGCAAAAAAAAAAAGAAGAAGAAAAAAAAGGATTAAGTGAAAAATGGACTGGGTCTGATGGGGTCTGTAGAGAAAACATTCTGGAAAATCTTTCCCCTGCATCCAAATGGGGGAGGAAGTTGGCAGCCCTCAAATTGTTGGGAATACTTCCATTCTAAGCTCCTTTCCTCACTCCCTTTGCGTCATATGACCTTATAGGCCTCGGTGGTGCAGCAGACTAAAGTGCTGTTAAGTGCTAGCACTTAGCTGCCAGCTGCCTGCAATTAGTGCAAGTT
>JANHZT010003933.1:77529-89045 GCA_032468215.1 Stegonotus admiraltiensis
GGCTCCTCCTCTTCGTCCTCTTCACTTAAGGGAGCTTCTGGAGGTTCTGAAGGCCCTGGCTGAATCCCCGCCTCTGGTACTACATCTTCTCCAGCCTTCTCATTGTCCGACTCAAGTGCCAGTTGCACAGGCTGCTGGTGCAGCACCACACCAGCCTCCTCGCTGTTTGAATCAGCTACTAGCTGCATAGACCGCGTACGGGCCACAACAGTACATTAACTATAATATATGTTAGCTATATTGCATGCAGCCCAAGACAATTCCTCTTTACTCAATGCGGCTCAGGTAAGTCGAAAAGATGGACACCCACAGTCTAAATGTAGACCCCATTTTCTTCACACAGCACTGTTTTTTATTTATTTGTAGGGCTGTACAAATCTAGACACAAGAACAGTTTTTTCCCAAATGCCATCACCCTGCTGAACAAATAATTCCCACAACACTGTCGAACTATTCACTAAGTCTGCATTACTATTAATCTTCTCATCGTTCCTATGACTCATCTCCTCCCACTTATGAGCACTTACGTTGCTTGTATTCTTATGATTTATATTTATTGTTTCCTAGTATAATTAGATTGCTTATTTGTACCCTATGACTATCATTAAGTATTGTACCTTATGATTCTTGGCAAATGTATCTTTTCTTTTTATGTACAGTGAGAGCATATGCACCAAAGACAAATTCCTTGTGTGTCCAATCACACTTGGCCAATAAAGAATTCTAATCTAAATCTAAATCTAATCTAATCTTTGGAAAGGGATATTTTGAAACAGACAGGAATCTAAATGCCTGTTTTGGAATCATGAAAGCAGCCACATCTTTCACAAGGCTCATGTCTCCTGGTGGTTTAAGAAGTTGTTTTCACACCAGTTGTGTCTACACCGTCTATGTGCCTTTGCTTGTCTAGGAAAAAAAATGAGTACAAGTAGTTGTGCAAGCATTTGTGAGGTGATAAGGAATGAAAAGCTGCATCTGCCTTAGCTTTTAAAGAGGAGCTTAAGTGCCGCTTCATTCTAAAGATTTGCATATCCTTACAAGATTGTATCACAAAATCAGGAGTTACTCTACTGCCTGCACTATAGGATATCCAACAAGCGGTAGTTTCATTTGGTAAATAGAGTTCCTTAAACAAAAGGGCTTCTGTGCAGATTGGTTCATCTGTTTGTTTTGGTTTAGAGAGCCTTTTCAATCATCCATCCTGCTCTTATTTTATTGCTATAAACTGCAGTGGTAGAGTTTTTGCTTTTTGTGATGTTCTTACACCAATATATTTGATTGGTTGAATACTTCTGCTAACGTGACATTATGGTTCCTAAAAGGTTAAGACCAGGCAGCTGTTTAGTGCACTAATATGAACAGATAACAGAATGTTTGATATGGCCCACAATATTTGTCCATTCAAAATGTATTTCAACCTTTCGGATTCCCCACTTGTATCTCTCCCCCCACCCCCCACTCTTGGGATCATGCCAGTGTTTGGCAGGCCCATTTTAGCCAGTCCATAGACTTAATTCAGTGTTGCATTTCTTCCTTCCTTCTTTAAAGTGTTGTGACTTTCTGTTGCACATTGTTGAACAGGTAGCACAGTTCATGGTCAGGTGGTTAATATTTCAGTGACAAGTTGTGATTTATAACATAGATGCACATTTTCTCCTACAGGTATATAGTGTGCAAGTACATTTTCTCCTTGACGTACATAGGCTCTCTTTAACCATGGAATTATATAGGGACAGAGAGATATTCTGACAGGGATTATTTTATTTTCCATTCCTAACACTATTTGCCTAAATACAAAGCGAACCTTACATGATATTCTTTTTCCTAAAATTGTACCTGCAGGTTGATTCTTCCTTAGAATGACAGTTCTCATCACATAATAAGGATATTGAAAATTGTAATCTGGAGCAAATCAAGAGCACCAGCTTTAATACATCAATAGCTATTATGATGATGAATTAAAAGAATGCAAGGACACCCAAAATTCTACAGATTGAGAAGGGTGAATTGAGATCTATTTTATTGGTTGGTTGGTTGGTTGGTTGGTTGGTTGGTTGGTTGGTTTATTTAATATGCCGCCCATCTCACTATTCAAAGCAACCCTGGGTGATTAACTCACATCTGGACATGCAGAACATGTATGGCAATCTGACCTAGATAAAAATTGTCCTATGCATTGGTTCTTGGAATATAAATTGGGGATTGCCTGTGATTTAATTTAAATCAAAATAAAACTATTGTAATTTCCTCTTGGCTTCTCCACTTCTTTATTCTCCCTCCGTCTACTCTTGAGAGTGTTTGCTCTGCATGCCATTCTAGAACTGTGTGCAGTCCCTGAAAGATATGACACCTTTTTTTTTCTTGAAAGTGGCCAACACATATATTCAAGAGATTAAATAGCAATAGTACTTAGATTTATGTACTGCTCCATAATCCTTTACAGCACTCTCTGAGTGGTTTACAATGTCAGCATATTGCCTCCTTTCGGGGGCAGTCTGGTTCCTCATTTTATCAATCTTGAAAGGATGGAAGGCTGAGTCAACCTCAAGCCCTGTCAGGATCAAACTCCAGACCGTGGGCAGAGTTTGCCTGCTATACTGCATTCTAACCACTGTGCCACCAGGGCTCTTAAAGCTCTTTCATAGTCTTTGCATATAGACTGTGCAGCACAGGAAGTCAATTTCAAGCAAGAGGAGAGTTAGAGGAAAGGGAAGAGTCAGAGGAAACTCCAACTGGTCTGTATATGGCCCGATCTTTCTGGTTGTACATGGAGGAGACCCCAAACCATTGGTGTGCTCCATTACATAATGGCCCAGGAACCTGGCCACTTCCTGCTCTCTCTCTCCAACCTTTAACTGGTCCTGCTAATAAAAACTGTGGGACCAGTTTAGATCATCCAGTTCAGCTGCTTTAAAAGCAAATGCTTGGACATCCCAAAAGGGAGTGGAACACAAAGAGCTGTTAATAGCTTTTATCTTCATCCTTTCCCAGGTTACCCGTCATCACCTGCTACATCCTCCTGCTAACTTTATTTGATCATGGAAACCAATTGGGTCATTTCAAATGGTCTCACCAAGGGAGAGAGAGGGAACGAGGCATGGTCCTTTGAGCCATAGGCATGTAAGCTTGGGACAGAAACAATTTTTGACATTCCCATCCTGGAATCTTGCCCTTAGCAAACACATCTGATGATCATACATGGTCTTTTGGCAGGCTCTCTTTGTGACCAGCTGTCAGGGATGGCCTTGAGCCTGCTAAGATGGGGGGCTGCCAGATTCAACAGGACATTCAGTAGATGCCAAGCAAAACTTACCCAGGCTCAGCCTTGTCTTATTTAAATTACACTCTGATATTTATCTCCATCTTAATATGGCTTCTTTTGAAAAGAATTAACACTTGGTTTGAGCTGGGCATTTTGCATACATTAGTGAAAAACACCAGCTAAGAGAAATGAGATCTAGTCAGTGAGTAGAAGAGAAATAATGCAAGCAAAAACAAAAATGTGGATATACCTAGAATATTAAAAATCAGTCTTTATAAGAGACTTATCCTTGAATCCTTTTAAATTTTTCATGGTATTCTGCAATGGCATTAAATGTACAGTATATTTACACAGGTATGTAGGTAGTCCTCATCTTGCAACAATTCATTTAGCGACCATTCAAAGTTTCAACAGCACTGAAAAATGTGATTTATGACTGGGTTTCACAGTTACGACCTGTGCAGTATCACCAAGTTCATGTGATCAAAATCCAAATGCTTGGCAACTGGTTCCTATTTATGACCATTCCAAGGTCACATGATCACCTTTTGTAACCTTCTGAGAAGCAAAGTCAGCTGCAGTGATTCACTTAACAACTGTGGCAAGAAAGGTCGTAAAATGCGGCAAAATTCATTTAAATGTCTCACTTAACCACAGAAATGTTGGGCTCAGTTGTGGTCATAAGTCAAGGACTGCCTGTACAGTACATGAGGTTAAAAAGGTTTCGGTTAAAGTGCTAAAATGTTTCTAGGAACGTCAATTTCCTGCAATTAAAAATTGAATGTGGAGTGTTATATTCAGCTAGTCTTTCCAGCAAGATGCTCTCCAGGTGTCTTGGAGCTCAACTCCTACCCTGAGGTTCTGCCCTTAAAACCTTAAGATAAAGGTAAAGGTTCCCTTCACACATATGTGCTAGTCATTCCCGACTTTAAGGGGTGGTGCCATCTCCGTTTCTAAGCCGAAGAGCCAGCGCTGTCTGAAGACGTCTCCGTAGTCATGTGGTCGGCATGACTAAACACCAAAGGTGCACGGAACGCTGTTACCTTCCCACCAAGGTGGTCCCTATTTTTCTACTTACATTTTTACACACTTTCGAACTGCTAGGTTGGCAGAAGCTGGGGCAAGTAATGGGAGCTCACTCCATTATGCGGCACTTGGGATTTGAACCGCCAAACTGCCAACCTTTCTGATTGACAAGCTCAGCATCTTAGCCACTGTGTCCCCACAACTTATTTAAAGATAAAAGTGAATGGGGTTTAATATAACCCTTTGTAAGTGATAAGCAACATGAAATCTCTGTAATGGTTTCTACTAAACTCTATCATTTGCCTGTTCCCCTTTAATACCCCTTCCTTATCTATGATAAGAGGTTCCGGTAATTCTGATCCTCCTGGATATTGCCAACACTGGAATCTGTGTGCTTGATACCATACGTCTTATCTTTTTGATATTTGTATTTTGTAAGGAAGTTTTTTTTAAAAAAAGAAAAAATGGACATGGCTAATCTACAGTATATTGAATAGCAATTGAATGTGTCATAAATCATGTCCAAAATGGAGACGGATGTTAAGATTTAGAGTGCCAAAAAATGCAGACAGATTTCCCAGATATTTACCGCTGATGAGAGAAATGCCAGCAATGCGTGTAGGGGGACTTCACATGCAGAATTAGTGACCTGTTGCATATTTCAGGTTAAGAACCCTATACTTGTGGAATTCCAGGCCTCCGCCATCATCAAGGCCCATAAAATGATGGACAGGATGCTCTTTTTGCCAATGGTGATGCTTATTCTTTGCCTTTCCAAAACGTTCAAAATTTAGGGAGCAAGGAAATAACCAACATAAGGAAATAACCAGTGAAAGCAAGATGGGCTTCACTGATATTGTAAATTGTCATCAGAAGCTATATTAAACTTATCACGTGGGTAAATATAGGTCAAATCCCCTTTCCTTTTAAGCTCTGCTGCACTCTCGAATCACCCTATTGAGAAATTCATTGTTTAAATTACAGTTTTAAAATTGCTTTCTTTTTTTTTACGTGTGTATATAGCAATACTTATCCCAATAGGCGTAGCAGTGCAATGTATAATTTTGTCTGGGCACGTGTATTCTTTTCTTTTGAATTGTCTTTTTCTCCTTTTAACTACATAAACCACCCAGATCATTTGGGAATCAGGAAGCCTTCCAAATCCATTGAAAGTATATTAAAAAATATATTTAAAAAATGAATAAAAGTAACTAAAAGGAAGTGAATGATTACCCTATTACGCCTTCAATAGTGTGGATTTTGCAGAATCTTTCTCTACTTCATATACATGTGCATATACCCACCCACCCACACACACACACACACACACTAATTACTCAAAATTTGTAGCTGAAAATAAATTATCATCCCCTTCCCATATTAGTGCATTGCCTGCATGCAAACTCTGGTGTCCTTTGTGTCAAAAAAAAATAAGGAAAAAAACCACCCAGGGATAATAGAACTCCAGCCCCCGAAAGATTGTGCTTGTTGATCGTACCAGGGCATTGGTATGAAAGTTTCATGCTGTGGAATTTTGGAAATTAAATGCCAAAAGTGAGAAAATGGTGCAGGACTTCCTAAAAGCAGGCACGTATGATTGAATCCCTAGACAACGGATGAATGTCAAACATCTGCATACTGCTGAACATTTTCATAAGGAAGCTGTGGAATGGAATTTCTCCCAGAAGGGGATGTATTAATTTCATAACCATCCTCAGAAGGATTTGTCTTATTCCCTGACATGGGAAGTCTTTGCCTGAGATATGCTTGCAAGTACTTTTCTATCTAGGATTTGGACTTCATAGTTTGACCCAGTAGTGGGTTTCACTTACCTAAGCTACCGGTTCGGAACTGTGAGTGCACGCAGGGCGGTTCTGCGCATGTGCAGAGCATCCACAATGACGTCCAGGTGGGTGGGCGGAGCCTCCTGCCACCGCCGCTGCTACCTGCCTGAACTGGGGCGAACTGGTAGAAACTCACCACTGGTTTGACCTATAACTCTGAGGTTGTTTCTCCCATCCAAATAGTAACTGGCTGCAACAAGTTTTTTAAGATCTGCCAAAATATGAGAGATGCCTAAGGGGTTTTCATCTGGCTAGTCAGATTTTAATTAAAATAAAGCAATGTATTCAGCTTGCTGCATTTCAATGTTTATCAGTATTATCTGTAATGTAATATTAAAAAATAATATTGTCTCAAGGGCTCCATATAAATTATTTCAGTGGTTCATTGGGTTATCAAAATATAGAGAGAGTTTAGTAAACAGGTAAAAAGGTAGCCTACCTGAAAGAGTAGAAGTTGTCTAAGACAAAGAAGGTACAATTCAACCTGACCTTACAAAGTTCAGAGTTTTGAGCAACATTTCAATTCTTCAACTGAAATGCGTTGGATTTTTAAAAATTGAATTGAATTGTTTCATGCAGAATATTGTTGGTGAAGTCTGTTTAAATGAATTGTTCTGTGTTCTTGCTTGCTTGCTTACTGACTTACCCACTTACTTGGGTTGCTGAAGTGATTCACCAATTTCTTCTCCAGCTTCAGGGATTAAAGTGAACTAGAAGGGTTTGGAATGGGATGAACAGAGAGCTACATCTGAGTACAGAATCAATATACAAATGAATAAAACTACAGGTGTATAATTGACTAAAAAGGAGCATGAAGAATCAGTTTGATAAAAAGTAGCAGTGCCGGAGAACTAGGCAGGAGATAATAAAGACACCAGTGTGAGCTGTAGTAAACCTTCTACAGCTTGGGGTTCCTGACATTTTCCCCACCTGTCTTAGAGTCTAATTCCAGGCCTGGAAGGAAAAATAGGAATGCTGGGAAGACTGGCCAAGTTCCAAGAAGCTGGGAGTGCAATGCATTGTTCTGTCGATGTTTGTCTTAGTTAGTAGATGTAGATGTTAGAATTCAGCTTGAAGAAAGTAACACAGAACTGATGATGATCTAGAGGGAATTTGAAGAAGCTTTGTGGTTATGGGATGGATCCATGATCTGTAAGAGAGAAACCGAGGAGAAAGTAATATTGGGATAAAACTGGAAAAGATATCTTTTGATTGCATACAAATCAGAAACACTGATTAATTGGAACTGAGCTTTATTGGAAAAATGAGAGAAGGTGATAAAGCAAATGAAAGTATATAAAAGCCAGAGAATTAAGGGAATCAAAACTGATCAGGAGTAGAAGTGTCTAAGTGGTATCCCCCAAGGGTGTTGAACACAAACTTTGATGGTTTTCAATGGCTATGCATTCAATAACCCTGGAAAGCATCAGGTTGGGAAAACTGGCTTAGACTTATGTAGTTTATAAGGTCTTGTAGCATTGGTGGCATAGTGGTGCAGTGGTTATAATGCAGTATTGCAGACTACTTCTTCTGTTGACTGCTGGCTGCCAACAGTTCGGTGGTTCGAGTCTCACCACCTCAAGGTTGACTCAGCCTTCCATCCTTCTGAGGTCGGTAAAATGAAAAGCCGGATTCTTGGAGGCAATATGCTGGTTCTGTAAAAACCACTTAGAGAGGGCTGTAAAGCACTGTGAAGTAGTATATAAGTCTAAGTGCTATTGATATTAGAAAATAGGAAGGAAAGCAGATGTCAGCTATATGGATTTGAACAACCTATCAATGGGTAGGTTTTTAACAGTCAGGGTTATTTTTCTGTTTTTCTTCTGTGGCACACATATTTAAAAAAATACATTGGAAGTTCTCCCCACCAGTGTTTTCTTATAATAAAGGGTGAATTACAGCATTATGTTTATCTCAATAACAGACTGAAAATATAAATGCCCTGCCTTCCTTTGAATAGCAGCATCACTGTAATAAGTCTTTCTTCCTCTGAAATTCATAAAAGAAAATTATGTACTTACATTGAAAGTGCAAAGAAATTCTCCCACCCCCTTTGAGCACGACACCCTCATTTTTGTTTTGATAATGATAGTTGTATATAACACAAATGCTTTGTCTGGATTATGTCTCTTGTCACAAAACCCCTAGTAATTAATTAAGTGAAGAGGCTGTCAATTAAACACAGATCCTAATCTGGACATTAAAATCTCTCTTAAGAAGGGCAGTGTTAGAATATATATTTACAGCAACACTGAGCTTGCTTTCACTCAATTGGTTTCCCAAACAATTGAATGCTTCAGATAGTAAATGCCATCCAAGCTTCTATGAGTTAATCTTGCTATAGATACAGATCCTGAAAAGAATGCTTGGAGAATAAAATGCCCATTGTGTAAGTAAGGCTTAATGGATTTTTTTTAAAAAAAGTGACAGTACACCATTAATTAATGTCAGTATTTATACTGAAAAGATTGCCAAGGACAATAAAGAAACTGATTTTAAGTGTCCTTGGAAACTAGAATGCAGTTCTAATTTTAGTTTTACTTTTATTAAGTGTAGTTTAAAGGTCAGTTTCATTGAAGTGTGAAGATTTGAGCATTATTGGTATAGAGTCTTTATATATCATCTTTAGTTGAAGAGAAAACAGGTATTTATTTATTTATTTACACTTCAAGACCAAATCACAGAATTTAAAATACAGCATACTATTTAATACACCCATAAGTAATCGTAAGTGCATGTTCTATATAAAAGTTACATCCATAAGTAACAGTGCCTACATATGTGACGTAGTCCTCTAGGTAGGCAGGGCGCACCGGCTTCCTACTGGATCTGCGCAGCTCACTTGTCCTCGGGATCTTGGCTGCAGCGGTCGAGTCTGGTGTTCCTCTGGCTACCTGGGAAGGAACCTTCTGGAGCTCCTCAGCCTGCGAGTTGAGTTCCGGCCACCCACCCCTACCATCCAGTCAGAACTGATGAAACTTCTTGGATTATTAAAAAAAATGATGAATAGATCAGAGGTGGAATTCACTTACCTTCCCTATCTGTTTGCAAATGTGAGCGTGTGTGCGTTCTGTGCATGTGCAGTGCTGTCACATTATGTCTGGGCGGATGGGCGGAGCCTCCCACAGTCACCACTGCCAGTTCTCCTGAACCGGACAGAACCAGCTGAATCCCACCACTGCAATAGATTCTACAAAACCTGGACTTAATTGCTTGGCATGCTATCTTGCAATGCTCCTAGATACTATATTTATGGGAGAATTAAATGGCAACTGTCATTCAAAGGAACAGAAGATGATAATAGATAATAGAAGATGAAAAGTCATTCTTAATGTCCAGCACAAGGGAAATAGTTACTGACTGGGTAGCGGGACTACAATGATCCTGCAAGTTAGAGCTAACCAAATATTTCTGTCCTGCTTTGAGTTAAGGATGTCCTGAATTAAACAGACACCATCTTGCTGAGAGAGAGGTAGAAGATGCCACTGGGTATTCCATGTTTGGTTCTGCATTATTCTGCAACCAAGAGCACACTGCTGTTGTGTATGATTTAACCCTTTGGCCTTCTCCAGTTTCAGTAGAAGAAGGGATTCACCTTCTGCCTAAAAATGCACAAGTCACCCTTCTTCGGAGGCTGGAAGAGATAAAACACATTTTGCAGAACTTTTATAGAAAGGTTCATATGAGCCTATGAAAGCAGCACTGGTGAACTAAACTTAGTTTAGTTTTAATTAATAATCTGCTACATCATTAAAGCCACAATTAGTTTAAATAGAAATATAGAGCATTCCCTAAGGCAGTGGTGAAATCCAGGTTTTTTTTACTACCAGTTCTGTGGGCATGGAGTGTGGGGTGGGATGTGGGGTGGCTTGTGGGTGTGGCTTGGTGGACGTGGCAGGGGAAGAATACTGCAAAATCTCCATTCCCTCCCCACTCCTGGGGGAAGGATATTGCAAAATCTCCATTCCCAACCCACTCTGGGGCCAGCCAGAGGTGGTATTCGCCAGTTCTCCAAACTACTCAAAATTTCTGCTACTGGTTTTCCAGAACCTGTCAGAACCTGCTGGATTTCACCACTGCCCTAAGGCCTTCCCCCCTGGGATCAAAACATTTCCTCTGGCTTTGTCCTTTGAGAAAAATGTTGCCTTTCTCAACCCCACTGCCAGGTACCACATTTCATTCCCTCTTGTTTTTACTTTGGCCTAGTGATGCTCAGTCATGCATTCAAGAAAGCCAGGAAGAGATTCTTTCTTTTTGTTTATCCAACAAAGCATTTTGTGGACTGCCCCAGAGTAATGGTGTGCTGCCATTTGGAAAATAGCTTATATTTTAAAAAAATAAATAAAAATGCAAAGGGCTGTAAAAAAAGGGTGTGTGTGTGTGGAGGTCAGTTTAAATAAACAATTTGGGGGTGTCCCATATTTGGAATAATAGCCTGTCATTCCCACATTGTGATGGGAGGGACTGAATTCTCCAGCTCTAAGAAAGCTCTTTTCTAGGAGTCTCAGTCCGGAGGCATTGCAAGCTCCCCTCATTGCTTAATGTTGCATTGAAATTGCAAGAAGAAACAACTATAGCCAGGATTATACTATATCAACACCTTAAATATAGAGAGCTAGTTTGGTGCAGTGGTTATGGTGCTGGACTAGAAACTGGGGACTAGGAGTTCTAACTCTCCCTTTGGCATGGAACAAAGAGTGACTTTGAGACAGTCACTCTCCCTCAGCCAACCCATCTTACAGGGATGTTAACTGGAGGAAATTAAAGTGAGGAATGTTATTCATGTCGCTTTGAGTTGAACAAAAATAAAGGGAAGGTATACATCTAACCTTCGGTTGCAGACAATCTACCACTTTTCTTTTGCATCACTATGCAACTGCAAACCATCATTTCCGAATACATGGATATAGAGTTGGATATCCTTCGTCATCGGCCAATCCTGTACGTGCAGACCAGGTATGTATGTGCTGGGGGGGGGGGCAATATGATTCAATGTATTATGACATTTGCCTTCTCATAGATTCCAGCAACAGGGACATTAATTCTTGGCTTAGATCTACATTCAGTGGCTAAGGGAAATAACATGTGGAAAAGGGAGTCTTCTAAAATTTTGCCCTTTCTAAGTATTGTTGGTTTTAACCTAGTGGATCCACATGGATCTGGATTTTTGTTGTCAGATTGCAAAACTGCTGGGAAGATAGCCATGGTGAAAAAGGTGTGTGTATGTGTGAGTGTGTTTGTTTGTGTGTGTGTGTTTTGTCAAATTCTCTTCACCTTTGGCAGAACAAGTCTATTTATTTATTTATTTATTTATTTATTTGTTTGTTTGTTTGTTTGTTTGTTCGATTTATATGCCGCCCTTCTCCGGAGACTCAGGGTGGCTT
>JANHZT010003933.1:118666-132490 GCA_032468215.1 Stegonotus admiraltiensis
ACCGTTCTTCCTATGTTTTAGCCTCCAGTCCCCTAATCATCTTTCTTGCTCTTCTCTGCACTCTTTCTAGAGTCTCCCCCAAAGGTGCTTTTCAGGAGGCAACTGGACTTTATGGTTTTTCTTTGAAGATGTTTGAGAAGCAAAACATCTTCAAAGAAAAACCAGAAAGTCCAGTTGCCTCTTGGGGAAAAAAGCACCTTTGGGGCAACCATGACCTGGATGACTGAGAATCTCCATAGATACCATTTGCATCTACCTTTGAATGATTATTCAATTATTTTCATTAAAAATAGGCATTAGAACAGATGTGGAAAAATCACAAGTGACGACCAGTTTCAGTTCAGTTTTGTCTGATGCAATCAGTAGTAGTTCTGTGTACTACTTCAACTTCTGAGCTCCCCAGAGATATTTGGTTGGTTACTGTGGGAAACAGTGACACAGATGAGGGTCTTTGGACAGCATTACCAATAATTTGACACAGTCAGTAGCAAGAAAGGGGGGGGGGGTTTCCTACAGGTAGTCCTCAACTTGAGGACCACAATTGAGCCCAAACTTTCTATTGCCAAGCAAGGTAGTTAAGCAACTTTTGCCCCATTTTACAATCTTTCTTGGCATAGTGATTAAGTGAATCACCGCATTGGTTAATAACCCTGTTATTAAGTGAATCTGGCTTCCCCATTGACTTTGCTTGTCAGAAGGTTACAAAAGATGATAACGTGACCCCAAGACACTGCAATGTGATAATCGTCACATAAATATCAGTCAGTTGCCAAGCATCTAAATTTTGATCATGTGACTATGGAGATGCTGCAATAAAACAGTGGTAAGTGAAAAATGGTCACAAGCAGTGGTGGGTTGCTACCAGTTCGCCATGGATCGGGCGAACCGGTAGTGGTGGCAGCGGGAGGCTCCACCCACCTGCCCGGACATTTCTGTGCGTGTGTGTGAGTGTGTGCGTGCATGCCCGCAAGCAAACCAGTAGCAACCAAAATTGAAACCCACTACTGGTCATAAGTCACTTTTTTCAGTGCCATTATAACTTTGAATGGCCACCAAATGAATGGTTGTAAACGGAGGACTACCTGTACTGATAAAAGCAATGTTGTAGCATTGCAAACCAGACCTACCCTTTTTCTACATGAGTTGTGATACCACATGCATTCCCCAAAGGGGTAGCATTGATGCTACAACATTGTTTTCATTATTCTGATGAATGCAATGAGATCCTACATATGCTGCTGTTTGTTGCTCAACACATCTGGAGAGCATTTAGTTTGTGAAAGCTTTAGGTAGAATTTGGTCTGATTATTCAAGAGGTTATCATTTAAACTCATTATTTCCAATTGAAGTGTAGCATACTTCAATGTACAGAAAGGGAAATTCAATAACGTAGATCAAGCTATACCTGCCACTGAACACTTGCACTTTGTAAATCAAATTTCCTGCCAAGTATTACATAGTCATATACATTTTTGTAAAAACAGTTTTGCATAAAATATTAAAAGCTTCCTTGATGTATGTTTTGATTAATGTGGATTGAGGAATATTGTAACATTCAATTAAACCTGCAGCATTATTAAGATAACATATTTTTATACTGAGGTCTCCCAAAATTCTTGGCTGTAATTTTCATCAATCTGAATGTTAGTAATATCAGTTAAAGATACTAGAGGAATAATTCAGTTAGTGGAGTGGAAAAGCTATTGCAAGAGAATACAGCAAAACTGGGTAAGTCATCTCTGCACTTATGGAGGGCAAAGTAATTGTTTTAAAAATTGCAATTTTACCCAATTACAGAGGTAGTATTTTTTTATTCACTCATCTAATTAAAACATATTTCTAGAGATGTCTTCTTTAAAAGTGTGAACCTTGGTTTCTTTATTGTAATGGTTTTAATAACAGGTAAAAGCAGAAGTCAATACTCCCAGTGTGAAAAATAACGTATAGTTTTCCCTAAAGCAATGACACCTTATCCTTTTAACTGAGGAGAACATCACTTTAGTCTATTCAAGGCCAGCACTAATCTTTGTTTAGCTGGTGTCATATTGGAGAATCATTCCTTGGATCAGACCTTGTATTTTGGGAGTGCTCTGTCTTTGTGGATTATAAACAAAGATCACAACTTACTTTTACAACACAATGTTAGCTGCGAGGAAATGTTTTTGCCTGACCCTTCTCCTTGAACATTTAACCGTAGTTTGGTATTGTAGAACAATTAACAAAGAAAAGACAAAACAGATTTATAAAACACTGTAACATTTTCTATAAGACAGACAAAGCAGTTGTGCTTAAGATTTTGCATAACTGCCATTAAAAAATACAGAATTTCAAAATTTCAAGTGTTGATGCTATCAGGGTTAAAGGTTATGCAATTATTATTCAAATACACATAGATTTATAATACATTTGTGCCTATAATTTTAACCTAGTGCATTGTGTATAAATTAGTCCTATATTTCATTAAATTTGTTCACACAAAGTCTACATCTATGTGCAATCCGCCCATAGGTGGCAAATACAATCAGGCCCTCAATCCATTGAACGAATGGAGTCATACATTTATTTTTCCAATGCTACAATATTAGTCTTTTGGTTATAGTAAGGGCATGGAGAATCCATTTACAGATCTGTCCAGTTGTCAGATTCCAAGACTAGATATACAAATCAAAAGAATATTATCATCTGAAATCTTTAGCTTTTGTCATACAATCACATTTACTTTCTCCCAAAACTTGTTAAATATGTTTTTTTCAGCTTCTAAGATACCTGAGATACCAGAGCAACTTGTTAAACCCTTTAAAACTTAAAAAAAATGGTTTCTACAGATATTGGTTATCAGTAAATCAATTTGATATATAGATACTAAGAAATGGCTAAAAGAATTATAAGTTTTTAAATTGCCTAAACAATGGGAGAGTGTTTTAACTTCTATATCACAATGTAATAGATGAAAGCATGATTTATACAACTAAAGTATTTAGAATTTATTGGAATCCATTACATCCCTATAGAAAAGGATTGTCGAGGACAGCATTTTGTTAGAGATGTAATAAGGATAATGCTTCTTTTAAAATAATTAATTATGTAAGAACAAAATAAATACTGAAAGATCAAATCATTGTAGAATTAAAAATTAAAGAACTATTTACAGGTTCAGATTAAATACAGTTCAGAGTTAGGCAGCAAAGGCTGCTGAAAATAAGGCGGACGTAAGGAATAAAAAGATGCAAGGTGTTGTGACCAGGATGTTCCTAATGCAGGGGTGAAACCCAGCAGGTTCTGACAGGTTCTGGAGAATCGGTAGCAGAAATTTTGAGTAATTTGGAGAACAGGTAGCGGAAGTTTTGAGTAGTTCAGAGAACCAGCAAATGCCACATCTGACTGGCCCCTGGAGTGGGGTGGGAATGGAAATTTTGCAGTACCCTTCCCCTGCCACACCCACCAAGCCACACCATGCCCACCAAGCCACGCCCACAGAACCGGTAGTAAAAAAAATTGGATTTCACCACTGTCCTAATGGCATAATTTCTCAGATCCTTTCATTTGTTAGGGTTCCTGTCTATCACCAGTTCTAATCCTCTCTCTTTGTCTCTGCTCCACTCTATTATTTTCCAAAGAATCAAAAGTTACTTGTTGTTCATTTGTTTGTTTGTTTTGGAGGAACACTCTTTTGCAGTTCTCTAAAGTTCCAGAATCAGGGAATCATTAAATGGAAGGATTGAAAGGGACCTTGTGAAGAAGGCACCAATTTGTACAGATCCTAATTTGTCTTGAGACATAGAATGTTTGACCTCAACCAATTCAACCTCAAGCTCATATCTGTAGTGTTTGCCCATTATATTCCCCATAGTTTTAGTCCATCATAAACACATTTTATGACAATTACTAACATAACAAGTCAATATAATGGAAAGGAGTGTTTTATGTTCCTGTATAAATGCTTAAAATTATAGATAGTCCTCGACCACAATTGATCCCAAAATTTCTGTTGCTAAGTGAAACTTTTGTTAAGTGAGTTTTGCCCCAGCCTTTCTTGTCACAGTTGTTAAGTGAATCCCTGAAGTTGTTAAATTAGCAACATGGTTGTTAAATGAATCTGATTTCCCCATTGACTTTGATTGTCACAAGGTCGCAAAAAGTGATTACATGACCCCATGACACTGCAACCGTCATAAATATGAGTCAGTTGTCAAGCATCCAAATTTTGAAACTATGAAAAACGGTCATAAGTCACTTTTTAATATGCTGTTGTAACTTCAAACGGTTACTAAATGAACTGTTGTAAGTCGAGGACTATCTATATGTCATAAGGGAAAAATGAAAGGGCATTATCCCTGACTAGGTGGCTTAGTGGCTAAGACACTGAGCTTGTCGATCAGAAAGGTTGGCAGTTTGGCGGTTCAAATCCCTAGTACAGGTCTCCTGCGTGAGCAGGGGGTTGGACTAGATGACCTCCAAGGTCCCTTCCAACTCTGTTACTGTTATTTATTACAATCCCACTGAGGAACCTCAGCTCATCATATTAACTCTTTGAAGTATGTATTTTCTTAGGATGGCCATTCCATTGCTTTGGGGCAAGGATGGGAAGGTTCTCCCACATCTTTAGTATTACTATGATAATAAACGGAAAAAAATCTGGGGATGGAGGGGGTGAATAACGTTTCTACAATTTCTATAGCGTGGTTGGACAGAGATTTCAAAAATATTAATGGTGGAAGGAAAAAGGGTGCTCATTATTCTACAGAAAGGCTCCTAATTCCGTATCACCTCTTGCATTGCAGTTGTCCAATGTTTTATAGCTTTCAGGAAATGCTCAAAACCCGTTTATCTAAGTCAAGGAAAGAAATAATATTGAATGTGTGTCTAAGGCAGCAATGTCATTCTACTCTATCAGCTTCACTTCTCTTTAAAAATGACCAGTCTATAAACCCAAACTTTATATGCAAATTACCCATGTGGGAAAGGCATCTTCAGCAAAGGTCCCTAGCCTTGCTGAATGACCTAGTGCTTTATTTTTAAAAGTCCACTGATGTCAATACTTTCTGTCCTGTGACCATGTTACCCACCATTATTCCAGGGTGAGGTCAGACTTTTTCTTTGCTCAGGCTGTCTGCCAGTTTCTTAACACCTGCCTTGAAAGTGACAGCTCTATGGGTGTCCTCATAAATTACAAATCATGTGCCCCTGTCCTGATGCCTTGGGACAAGCACAAAGTTAGAAACTGTCCTGTAACTTTAGAACTGTGGCTTCTGGATGGGACAGCTGAGAAGAAAACAGAGAGACAAATCAGCAGGGGGCCAACTAAGTATCCCCCACGCAGCCAACTTGGGATGAGCGGACAGTTGGTAACACAAACTGGAAACTAAGTGTATGATATATGTATATATAGACTGTGGTAAAATACGGCCTTCTTCTCCGTAATTCGGAGCATTCTCAAGGCCCCAAGAGTGGAATAATATAAAGAATTAAGTTTTGGGCAGAGATCCTTTTTTATTATTATACAGGTAGTCCTCGACTTACAACAGTTCGTTTAGTGTCCATTCACCGTTACAATGGCACTGAAAAAAGTGACCGATAAACAATTTTTACACTTACAACCTTTGCAGCATCCCCATGGTCATGTGATCAAAATTCAGATGCTTGGCAGCTGATTCATAGTTATGACCGTTGCTGTGTCCCAAGGTCACGTGATTTACCTTTTGCAACCTTCTCACAAACAAAGTCAGCGGGGAAGACAGATTCACTTAACACTCAGGTTACTAACTTACCAATGGCAGTGATTCACTCAACAACTGTGGCATGAAAGGTTGTAAAACGGGGCAAAACTCACTTAACAAACATTTCACTTAACCACAGAAATGTTTGGCTCAATTGTGGTCATAAATCATATTGCTGATGATCCGTGGAGTCCAGGCATACAATATAATTCAATTCACTTGAAATGGGTTTATAAGTGACAAGAGGGCTAGAGCAGTCTTCTCTATCCTTGTGCTCTCCAGATCTAAACCTAAAGTCCCATAATTCCCAAGCAGAATGACAAAAGGCTGTGCAGTGGCAGTAGGGACTTCCTGCTAGGCAGCTAGGGGATTAAAGGGATGTCAGAGACAGTAGCCTTTTTAGACTATGAGCCTGGACATGGATCATCAAGCAGAATGTTTGTAAACCATTGGATAGGCATGCTACAATTAACCGAAGGCAGCATGTGTTGGTTGTGAACAAATTGTGCCAGATTAATCTCATAACCTTCTCTGATAGAGTTACTAGTTTAGTAGATTGGGGGAAGCCATAGACATAGTGTATCTGGACTTCAGCCAAGTCTTCAATAGAGAGTTTCCTGATATCCTCCTTCGCAAAATGGAATAGTTAAATGACACAACTGTTAGCTAGACAAAGGATCCCCAACCCCCAGTCCGTGGACCGGCACTGGTCTGTAGCATGCAAGCAACTGGGCTATGCAAACAAGTGAAGCCCCATCTGCGGTATACAGGCAGCATGCAAAACCATGCCTCCTTCAGTCCCCAGAAAAACCTTTCTCCATGGAACCAGTCTCTGGTGTCCAAAAGGTTGGGGGCTGCTGAGCTAGACTCACAATTGGCTGAATAACTGCACCTGAAGACTACTCATTAGTGGCTCTACTACGTCTTTGAGAGAAGTATCAAACAAAAATGCCACACTTGTTGTCTTGGGTCCTTTGCTGCTCAACGTTTTTAATCAATGATTTGGATGGAGGAGTTGAGAGGATACTTATGAAGCCTAAAATTGACAGACAATGGCTAGGAATGTTTAATGAAAGAGAAAACATTCAGGCAATTCTCAACAGGTTTAAGCACTAGACTGAAATAAATAGGATGGAATTTGGCAGGAGAATATGGAAAGCATGTGTATAACATTGAGGAAATTTAGTTTGAAAATAGTGAACAAGAATTGGGTGTCATTGTCAAGCACAAGCCAGTAATTGATGTAGTCATTAAAAAGGCAAATGGTATCATGGGGTACATTTAGAAAAAACATAGGATCCAGAATATAGTAAATAATTATTCTACTCTACTCTGCCCTGGCCATGCCCCACTTGGAGTATTGTGCCCAATTTTAGGTGCCACTGTTTAAATAGGACAATGGAAAATTGTGGCATATTTGGAGGAGGATTTCCAAGATGGTGAAGAGTCTGAAAATCAACCTTATGAAGAATGGTTAAAAAATCTGCATATTTTTAGCCAACAGAAAGTACAACTAAAGAGGCATGTGACAGAAGTCTTGAAGTATCTAAAGAATTGTCATACAGAAAAGAAAGTGAATTCACCCTCTATTTCCCATAAAGCACAGTCATAATTAATGGGTTAAAATCACAGTGAAGCAGGTTCAGGGACATTAAACTTCAGAAAGAATTTCTTAATTAGAATTTCTTAATCACTAGAGTTCTTTCAACAGAGGCTGGATGGTCATCTAATGCCCAGAGGCTGGATGGTCATCTAATGCATTAGAAGATGTTCTAATGCCCAACCTTCTGGGCACCAGGGACCGGTTCCATGGAGTGAGGTTTTTCCACAGACTGGAGGGGGCATGGTTTCATGCGCTGCCTGAATCCTGCGGTTGGGGCTTCGCTTGTTTGTGTGGCCCAGTTTCTAACATGCTGTGCCGGTCCACCTTCTGGGGGTTGGGGACATCTATTCTACTGGATCTTATATAATGTGGGGAGATTGAACCATAACCCAGCTCTGTGATTCTACAATTCTATGAATATCATCATCTTTTAATGATTCCATAATCCCTTGTGGGGTGCAGTCTGAGTAACTGAATGGAGCTGAGTGTTTACTGGCCAGATGCCCTTCCTGTCACCAGTGTGGAACTATATTCAGCAGATATATTCTCATCGTGCCCAGAGACAGAAATATGTGCCTCTACCTAGGATCGAACTCACAGCCTCCTGATCGTGAGATAAGAGCTCCACATCTAGGCCACTGCACCACTTTAAAATTCTATGAATATGTTATGGGCATTTTCCCTGTGGTCTTTAGAAGTCAAAAATAACTGTCAGCCCCACAAGACCAGACCAAAAATCAACTCCACAGGTAAACTAATATTACTTTTATTGAGTGTGGCTATAATAACAGAATCTTGCAAGTCCAATTGTGCTACATCTCCTTTCCTTTTTATAGCCACGTAAATTAGTAAAGTGTCTGCCTGAGCCACTTATTCATACTTCTTGCTTGTTTTGGACTGAAGCCATGTTTTTCTCCACTTCACTTTCATAATGGATCTGGGATTTTTCTGTCAAGGTTATCTTCCTCACTCTCTACAATAATGCAGAAAAGATTCCCCAAATTGACAAAGGTTGCCCATCACTGGATTACTATTTTATGTGAATCAGACACTGCATCTTGTTAAAAATAATCATAATGAAATAACCTATGGTTAGGAATGAATCCCCACTTCATAATTAACAGAAACCTTCTGATAGGCAACTAAGAACAGGTATTTTAATTATACTAAAAAACTACACACATATGAAATCACAATCCAAGATCATAGTCCTATATAGGCTTTTCTTGGCATAGTCCCAGTGAAACTTACTTCTGAGTTAATTAGTTTACAACTGCATAATAAGTCCCTAAAACTATAACAATTGTATATTTTGCCATATTTTTAGGTTACCATTTTCATACATCTGGGTGGTCAAGAATATAATAAATTTGACCCTTGCAGAATGGCTTTAGAATCTCATTACTGGAAGTAAAATACAGAAACAAATTGACTAAATCCATATGGAATTTAATCAGACAGTAGGCTTCCTTAATCTCTATTCCATAACATTTGCAGTTCTTTGTAGTTACATTAATGTATTACATTTCCCTATTTCAAAACATTCTTATTTCATTACACATGAACAAAATGCCTTTTGTGGTCAAAAGCATGAAAGATAAGACCACAGTTCTACTCAATAGGAAGAAGAGGGGCGTTTAAGTCAAAGAAATATTAACATTAATATTGGTTGAATCTAATCTGGTTTTAATAGTGCCAAAATCTCAGTATTTTATAATAACTTAATACATTGAAAACTATGAAGAAACATAATTAGTTGCTTCTATTTAAAAACTAAACTACTTCAATAAGAAGGTTACGAATGAGTTGTCCTGTGGAAAATGGCAGTTAGTACTGGATTTGGAACAAAAAATCCTATAATATTTAGTTGTTGCATCATGATACCCCAAGTGGGGCCCAATATTCAAGGTCAGATTACTATAGTTTTAATATTTTAACATGAGAGTCCGTAATGTGTTTGGGTATGTCTTTGTCGTATTTATATTCATATCTTGCAGAATATTAATATCCACTTTTATGACAAGGGGCCCATAATTGAACACTTCTATAAATTGCCCAAGCACCAATTTAATATAAAACTAACATTCAAATATTCAAGTACCATATTTTTCGCACTATAAGACGCACATGACATACATAGGTTTAGAGGAGGAAAACAAGAAAAAACAAAACAGGCAGAGCCTGAGAGGACCACAGATAGGTGTCCTCTCATGTGCCAGCTCTGCCTATTGACTCCTGCACTACAGAAAAGAGACAGAAGAAGGGCAATGATGAAGACAGAAGATGCAGGGTTCAGTACTGTAAAAGGATCCACCGCCATAGCCCACCTGCTATTCACCAAAGGACCGGCACCATTTTCACCCACTTTTTTGGGGGGAAGTGAGTCTTACAGAGTATAAGATGCACTCCCCCCCTAAAAGTGGGTGAAAATTTTGGTGCATCTTATACAGCAAACATTGCAGTGGGGGGGGTGGGTTGGTGCAGCGCCAATTAGCTGTTTTAGAATGGGCTGCGGCGGTGAACAAGCCATGCTGATTGGGCCACAGCAGCAGCGAATGGGCAGCAGTGAACAGGCCATGCCAAATAGGCCGCAGTGGCAAACAGGCTGTGGCAAGTGGGCTGTGCCGAATGGGATGGGGCAGCGGCAAACAGGTCACAGCAAATGGGCGGCAGTGAATGGGAGGTGGTAAGCAGGCCACGCCAAATGTGCAGCAGGGAATGGGTAGCAGTGAACGGCCGGTGGCGGCAAATGGGTGGCGGTGAATGGGCCATGGTGAACAGGACAGATGAATCCCAGATGGATGTTGAGAGACAGAGGCAGATTTTTCTTCCCCAAAAAGCTAGGTGCATCTTATACTCTGGAGTGTCTTATACTCCAAAAAATATGGGTATATCAAATGCTATCGGTTTGGGCCAATTCGCCTAAACCGGTAGTAAAAAAAGTAAAAAAAAAGTTACAAAGATCAGCTGAGCGACACGCATTCATCGGAACTTTTTTTAAAAAAAAACTTTTTAAAGCATTTTTAACTGGTAGTAAAAAATGCTTTAAAAAGTTTTTTAAAAGGTTCCCAAGATCGCGCACCTCAGCTGATTCCCCCCCAGTTGTTCTATTTACCTTCCCCAGCCTTCTTTTGGTGCGTACTGCACATGTGCAGCCAGCAAACTGGTAGCAAACTGGTTCAGATTTCACCACTGGGGTATATGCTATATTCAAATAGGTCAATAGCAAATCTGTGAAATGGGTTGGTCTGAAAGACAACAAGTCACCTAAAATCATGCAGCAAGCTTTGTGGCTAACTACCATAAAACGTAAAGGTCTTGCCAACTCTAACTAGGTGTAGTATTTAATGTAAAAGAAGGGAACGTTTTTATTAAAAAATAGCACCAGGGAGTATTCAAACTGACTATAAAAAGTGATAATATTGGCCATGAAAAACAATCCAAAATTTCTTGAATTAATATCTTTATTAAGCCAACTAAAATATTACTATAAGAGAGTGTCTTATTTCTGAATGAAAAAAGAAAACCTCAGTATTTTTGAATCTAATCTGGTTTTAATAGTGCCAAAATCTCAGTATTTTATAATAACTTAATACAATGTTTTTATAGCTTATTTTTTAGGAACTGTTCGCGGTCAAACACTTTTAACAGAAAGGAATATACGGAAATGCTCACTCCAGTACCTATATTAGTAGTAACTATCCAGCATTGTTTTTAAGTGGTTAGCATGGCCCTTTGAATTGTGATGCAAACATTTCACTGAACTGCATTTAAATCAGCTTAGTCATATTCATGTCAGTAAGTTAGAATGATGTGAAGGACCATGTGGATGAAACTGTTCTTCTTTGCTTTGTTTTCCCTTCTTTTTCCTTTTAATTGAGATTTCTGGAAAGTAAAGCTTAAGAGCACCGAGTGGAACCAATACCTTCCCTTGGAGACCTTTTCAAGCTTATATTTCAGAACTCTGTCTGTCCCCATTAGTTCCACTTGCTGGAGTTTTTGATGGATTACCCGTTAAAATGTTACACTGGACGTTCTTCAGTGTTGCTGGTGCACAAGTTCACCTCATATGCATGGAAACCACTTGGTGCTTTTATCAAAAGAATCGACTTTTAGTAATTTATATAGGCTTTATTTGTGTGAAAGTCACGCAATACAGGGATTGGGACCATGTGTTTAGCTCCCTTTGAAGTGAATGTGCACAGTTACTCTCAAAGTGGTTACATACATAACTAAAATGAGACCACATATACATGAAAGAGATCAAGAGGTTCATAACCACCAGGAATTTGCAAAAACGCGGAAAGGGAGCAAAAAACACCCAATTTTTTTTATTATTTGATGTGTATTTTAGCATGCTGGTCACTAATAAGAGAAGAAAAAGACAAATTTACTAAAAGCTATAGCACCACAATCTTAAAATGTATGTGACAAAAATCGTTAAACAAAAAGGAAATTATTAGATTGGCTAGATGTGTATGTCTTAAATCATAACTTCAGTTTTGAAGTAGCATTGTTCAGTCTCAAAGAGAAGAACAGAAATTGGAAGGCAATATGGGACATTTAAGATGGCCCTTAAAAATTGTACCTGAAATTGATTAAACCTTTAAAAGCTATCTTAATCCAGATTTGGTAATTATACAGAAACTGCTTTGATAATTTAATATTAACATCTGGTAAACAGCTGGGGCAAGCTTTCATTCTTGAGAATAGAAAAAATGGAGCAAACCAGAGAAGGTTCCTTAAATAATAAAAGCTGCTACATGAAAATCACTAATCATTGATGAATAAAACTCTTGGATCATTAAAGCTTTTAACCTGGTCCATCTGCTATTTGTAATTTTTTCTCCAAAAACTTTAATTACCTAATTCTGAAGAGCATTTTCTTTACAATGCCTTTCAGAAACCTGTCTTCATATCAAGACTTTCATAAACAAAATAAATACTCTATCATGATGAAGTCTTAAGCTTGGCTTAAGAAACTGAGTCAAAGCTGCCCATAGATTCATAAATGCTGTGTGTTATTTTTCTTCTGAAGGACTGGTAGATTTTTTTCCCTGGTAATGATCCGACTGCATTTGTCATTATAAAAAGGAAATTGTTAAAGTGTTGAATCTAAAAAGTTAAAGGATCAGTTGCTGATCTAAAAGAATAATGTTCAGTTTTACATTATCTTTGATGACTCACAGTTCATTTTCAGTTATAGTAGAGGTATTGATATTCACCAGTAAAAAGCTATGCAAGACCTGTGAAACTACTGTGGCTTGTAACCATGGTGTATCTGGAATGCCTCTTCCTAAATAGTACTAATTAATTGTATCCTAAAGTCATCTTTTCCATGTTGAAGCATGATTACCTGGGAGCCTTTCTTCTCCATGAAAGCCCCTGGAAGAAGGTCCTCTCTAATTAGGCACACCTGGAAACTATTTTGTGCTCTTTTGGGCAGCAGGCAAGAACATTTTTATTCTTATGGACCATTTGATATATTGGTCTGTTTGTATTTTCAATACATGACAGCTTTGTACCATTGTCCAACCACTAGTAGTTTTGCGCAGAATCTCCTAAATGGACAAAAGTTTGTATGAGAAGAAACCATTTCTACAACTCTTGGCTTTGCAACCAAGGTCAGACAGCATCAAGGACCCCACAGTTCATCCCTGAGCTACAAATATTCTCTTCTATTGGCACTTGGCTTTCGACTGTCCCATTTTGCTATGGATGATTTTAAAGGCCTGGTGAGTTAAGCTGAACATTCCCAAGATTCCACACAGCATAACAGCAATGCTTCAGAGAGTTTCTGCAGCTTGTTATGAGGGATGCCATGCATGATTTCTGCAGGGTATATTTTCATTTAACCCAGTGGCTTGGCACACTTAGTCAATAAACAGAAGCCTAGGTAAAAAAAGAGAGGGATTTTTTTGCTCATGCTCAGAATGGTGAAAACAATTGATTAATTAATACCATGGAGACCTGCCATCTTGTTAAAAGATAAGACAACAAGAAGCAGGCCTCAGTGTTGGCTCTCCCTTCTGCCATGACTAAGTGCTCAGGATTGGTTTATGTTGAAACACGTGGAGTATGCGAGTGATGAAGATCCCCTTTTATGTTTACATTTGTGCATTTTCCCTCCCCCCCTCCCCCCCACTCTGGCTGTTTCTGATGAGAGGCACATTAGTGAAGGTGTCTATAATCCTATCACATTGACAGAAGTGCCCTTGGATCCCACTCAGGTCGGGTCCAAGGGTCCAGTCGATGCAGCAGACCCTGCGGTATATGCCCAGATAGTATTTTAAGTACTGGTAAATATTGCCACTAAAAATAAGCATGAATGCACTTCAGTCATCATAACATTGATATCTGAATGGAAGAGTTAGTTTATGACACGTGACATGTTCAATTAGTAATCTGGATCCCTTCAGCAACTATTAGGAGCCTGAGTGGCGTAGGAGATTAATGCCTCCTACTAGGCAGTTTTAACATCCAGCTGCCTGCAATTACTGCAAG
>JANHZT010003935.1:53601-63879 GCA_032468215.1 Stegonotus admiraltiensis
AATAAATAAATAAATAAATAAATAAATAAATAAATAAACAAACAAACAAACAAACAAACAAACAAACAAACAAACAATGCCAGATGCAGGAAGCATGCCTTCTCTATAGTATCACTTGCTCTCTGGACGCTGGATTCTGGATTCAAATGGCCCCCATCCTATTTCTTTTCCAAAGGGCCCTAAAGAACTGGCTCTTTCTCCAGGCTTTTGGTGAGCATGACTGAAACTCCCTTTCCTCCTTTTTTTTGTTCCCATCTATATTTGTTGTTTCAGCAATTTTTCCCTTTTCTGGTTTTTATTTGTTTTGTTTTAACAATAAACTGCCCAGAATTAGTGAGAGTCAGGCAGCATATACATTTAAAAATTATTATTAATGTGGTTCCTTTGTAAACTGTATAAGTATAGTATTGTATAAATTGTTTTTATACTAAAACTATTATAATTTCATATACTAGTATAAATTGTTTTATACTAAAAAATAGCTAGCACTGACTGACTGACTAAATATTAATACAATTACTTCAACTACAATTTTAACTTTTAGCTTAACTCTTACTCATAGCTCTACCAGTCAGCCTGCTTGCCTGGGACTCCCACATCTTCCTACTTAATGTCTTGCACAGTCCTGGGGTTAAAATGGTAACAGGAACTCCAGGATTGCCCTTGCTAAGTTACATGACATCAAACTTTGTACACCAATTATTATAACCTCATAAGTTTCCATTCTGAATAAATTATTTCAGCAAGTACATAAAAAATTCGAGTTGAATTTTTTTCAGAAAGCCTTCTTTTCAAAGACTTATATTGCAATAATAAAATATCTTCAACTTTTCGCTCTACAATAAGTAAATCGCTCTATTGTATCACATCCAATTTCAGCTATATCTTCCATAGGGGTGTCACACAGTGAAGTTTAGAAGACCTAAGTATTTTATATATTTGTTTGTTTTATAAATTTGTAAGGCACCCAACACTATAATTGCTCTGAGAAGCATAGAGCAACCACAATCACAGTGTATATGGTAGAATGCTGGGAGGAAAAACAGTATAATAAAGGTTAAATTCACTGTCATCCTTTTGGCTTTCCAAAAGGCCTTGAAGCATATGTCAACTAGCTTGGGACCCTCATGAAGGTGTGGCACAGAGACAACTAATGAAGAACACCCCATCTCCTCTCCGTGCACACTTTGTGCACTCCCTCTCCACCCTGCTTAGTTTTAATTGAATTATTAAATGTAAGATATTTATCATTTTAATGTTTTGTTCTGCATTTTGTTCAGTATCTATAAACCATGTAGGGTTGCTTCTGGCAAGATAAACAAGATAGATAGATAGATAGATAGATAGATAGATAGATAGATAGATAGATAGATAGATAGATATAGAGAGAGAGAGAAAGAGAGAGAGAGAGACATAGAAATAGACAGAGACAGAGACAGAGATCTTATGATATCTTGGAATATGGTCCCATCACAATTATATTGCGACTTTAATTAATCATGCACCTCAAGTAGTTTCATTCTTTCAAACATGGAGAGATCAATTATCAAAGACTCTCTATGGTTTTTTTTTTCTTTTTTAGGGGAGGTTCTTGCATAGAAGTCCTAGGTATGAACTACTAAGAATAATATACAATGCAGCCTCTACACATTGACATTGAAAATTTGACTTATGGACCCAACAATCAACTGTACTTTTGTTGTGTTGTGTTAATTAATAATATAATTAGTGTATTTAGGAAGTTCAGTAAATATATTTCATTCTTTTTTGCTTTCAGGTCTGAGTATAATTAACATGTATGAGCTTTCAAAATATATAAAAATTCTTCCATTTCTTGTATTATATTTTGCATAATTGTTATATAGTCCAGTGAAGTTTACTAATTCTGTGTTGTACTTTACTTATTCAATGAGCTATTTTGTGGGAGGGAAAGTGACACATTTATAAGTTTCTCCATGTATATCAACCTTTTGATCCAAACCAACATGAGAGAAAGGGAGGGAGGGAGGATGAGAAACAGTGCCCTATTTCACTTGTCAAAAACAACAGTACTGAGGCCAAAGCAAAGCTCTTCCAATGTGTTACAGAAATTACTACAATTCCTGGAACACTGAATATTAATAATTTTCATGAAGCAATAAAATGTAATTAGTACATTTTATTAACACAATAGAACAGAATGGTAGGTAAGTGAAATTGAATCGTAATATGGATATAAAGTATGCCTCTGGGAAGATCTGAATTGACATGTTCTATTTAACAGGGATTTGGTAAGCTGCAGTTATGTCAAAATTACCTTTTTTTCTCTCTCTTATATAAGCTTTTGTTTTTTAGTAAAATGTATTCTTATATAATTACAGCCATAGTTTATTATTATCAATCTCTTCAGAAAAAAATACCTTGAACAGATTTGACATAAAGACTGAAGAGAAACCGCAGGCATATAACTTAAGGCAGCATTGTATCGTAGCAAAAGGAATGTCAATACTTCAAATCTATAAAACAAGAATTATGGTTAATTCAAAGACTATCATTAATCATGCAAACAAAACATTTCCTCTTCATTGGTCATATCAACAATACATATAAGCCATGTTTTTTAAAAAAAACTATTTGTTAAATATTAATTTATGAGAAAAGGATAATTTGGAAATGCCCAGATTACTTCTTTAATCTCTATAAATGAAAGCAACATCATGCATTTTACCTGTTTTGTGCTGTCAACATTTCTCTTTGCATATGAGGTCCACTATATACAACCCTGGATAAGCCGTGTTGAGATAAAGCACCCTCAGTAAGAGCCATTGAACCAATACTGGAAGGCTAAACAAAATAGTTTTTTTCAATATATCACTTAACATGGCGTTAGTAATTTCTTTTTTTAAAAAATGTCAAAAATAAAAAGAAAGCAGAAAGCAGTTTATCATCAATTTTAAAAATGAATTTTAAAAATGTCTGTAAATTTATTAAAAACAAAAAAACCTGAAATATCATATTGGCATAAGTATTCAGACCCTCTGCAACAAAACTTGAAATTTAGTTCAGTTCATTTCTTTAGCTCAGGAAATTTAGTTGTGGTGACTGAAAGTGGCTGTCCACCAACAGTCACCATCCAACCTCACTGAGCTTCAGAGGATTTGCAAGGAAGAATGGCAGAAAACCCCCCAATCCAGGTGTGCAAAGCTTGTTGCGTCATACCCAAAAAGATTTGTGGCTGTAATTTGCCAAAGGTGCTTCAAAAAAAGTACTGAGTGAAGAGCCTGAGTACCTAATGGGGCCTAATGCCAATGTGATATTTAAATTTTTTATTTTTAATAAATTTACAGACATTTCTAAAATTCTGTTTTCACTTTGTCATTATGGGCTACTGAGTGTAGATTAATGAGAAAAAATGAATTTCAACAACTGTAGAATCAGGCTGCAGAATAACAAAATTGACAAAAGTGAAGTGGGTCTGAATACTTTCTGAATGCATTGTAACATGCAAGCAGTAGAATTCAATTGAAAAGCAAACTGAAATATTTTAGAGGGGAAAATAACAAAAAACCTACAACTTGCAATAACCCCACAGTCACATGATCATCATTCAGGTGCTTGGCAACTGGCATGTATTTACAATGGTTATAGCACCCTTAGATCACGATTGCCATTTCTGACTTTCTCAGGGGGCTTCAAACAAGAAAGTCAATGGGGGAAGCTGGATTCACTTAGGAACCATAGCAAAAGAGGTAATAAAATCAGACACAGTCACATGATGACTCACTGAACAACTGAATTGTTTAGCAGCAGAAGTTCCAGAACCTAGCCCCAGAAAGAATTTGCCTCCCTACCCAATTATTTATTATTATTATTTATTTATTAGTTTGATTTATATGCCGCCCTTCTCTGGAGACTCAGAGCGGCTTACAATGCATTAAGCAATTAGAAATGGAAATTATAGTGTAGGTCCCCACATTTTAAAATGACCTATGTCATATGGCCAACCTAGTTTTGGTTCTTTTCTGAAAATGTAAATGCAGCCAGAGAATGCCCACTACTAATTTAGATGTCAAAAGGTCAGATTATATCCTTTTACAGGAAACTAGAACAAAGCTACAATCATCACATAAAACAAGAATACTTTTAAAACTTACTTCATGGTATACAGAAGGTTTAGATAAAGATGGAATTGTAAAGCTTAAGATCCTACTGTTCCCCTGTTTATCAACTATTTCCTGTGAGGAAAATAATCAAGTTATTCATATGAATTTCATAAAATGCACATCAACAAACATAAAGCAGAACAGAAGCTCCCAAATCATGCCATAATATTTATTATTATAAGCAAAGATGGAAATGTATACATGATGTCTATAATTACATATATAATTTATATATAGCAAAACCTAAACATGTCTTGCTTATTTAATCACAATTATGTAATGCCCATCTTGTTCACAGAGTAATTGTGAAATCTTAATTCTTTACTTCCAGGGCATTTAATTACCATGCACCCTTTGAGTCATATTATTTTATTACTTTGAAAGAAATTGTTAAAAATCATCACGGCAATCTTGTGTGAAATAATATGAAAGTGAGAGTAGCTGCAATATATGTTTTCACTTCTTTATTTATGAAAAAATTATTAAAATGCTACAAAGTATATCACTTAAAATTAGGGATTATTACTTTAAGATGTTTTTGAAAACAGTATATTTAGTTCTGTAAGATCATTGCAGAGACCATTCACTACTATTGTGTGTGTGTGTGTGTGTGTGTAATATTATACTGTTATCATTAGTAGTAGTATAATTACTTTTTGTTTATCAACATAAGCTTGCTAACAAAGTACAGATAAAATTAATTACTAGCAAAGAGGCTCTACCACTTTGAAAATGAAATGAAATGAATTTATACCATATAATGCAGTGAATGAAAATGTCAGAAGATACAGTGGCATGAATCTATTCTTCCTCATTCATATCTATTAGTAGAAATCATTTATCATTTATATATACCCGTCTGCATTCATACCCACTTTGTCACATTGAAGAAAAAGACATATTCTATATACTTGAAAGTTCTCCTCTATTTCTGAAGCAAGCAAAAAAAATGTATATGCATCCTATTATAGTACTGTGCCCATAAATATCCAATTTTCCTTTGATGTCTTTTTTTCACACAACCAAAACATTGATGATTGGGAAAGAAAGTGTATAAAATTTTTAAAAAGGCAAAAACCTATGTCTCATTCATTCCAGAATGTAGCACATTTTCTTATACAAACATTCTCATGGACTCTGGACTAAGTTTACATCTCATAAGCATATTCAACAACTTCACATGTGAACCATCCCACCATCGTCAGAAAATTTTATGGGTAATCATGTACAGAAAGAATGATTAATAATCAAATTTTTGATACCATCCATTTCAAGCTAGTTCCTTCATCCAACTGTACTAGAATTGAACAAAGCAATTACCACCATAGAGAACACTATTCAGAATAAGTTCCTCTTTCAGATGTTTAATATTTGTCATAAAAAGTAGTCACTTATACCAATGTCAATGTTAAAGGAACCTAATGTATCAAGCAACGAAATGTAATGACAGCTAGAGCCTTTTTGGGAGATTTAGTAACATATAAATTGTTGAATGAATGAATTCTAAGTCTAGATACAAACCAAATTGTAAACTCCTAGTAAAAGTGCTTCTATACAGCCACTGCTTTGTAGGTCTTTACTAGCAGAAACAGCAAGATAGCACCATATCAATTCTGGAAGAAACTGAAGTGTGAACTGCAGAAGTAGTTCCTCACCACTGCGATAAAATTCAAATAACTGGTGACAGACTGGTTCCAGCAACTGAAGGGAAAAACAAGCATAAAACATTTGGCAAGGTTTAAATATGTTACTGTAAGATGCATTTTCTCACTATTTTAAAAGATTCCATTTGTTAAGTATTACATTGGTTCCCAGTATTTAGTAAGCCTCATTTGTTTATCTTATTTAACAAATGTAAACTTTGCATAGAAGATGGCAGGAACCCTTTTTAATGTGTGTCTTTCACTAGGAACTGAATGAAGAGATGGAACTGAATCCTTGTTTCTTAAAATTGTAATAAGTATCATCCTTCCTGAAGATTCTACTTTTTTTGAAACAATGCACATTATAGTTATATTCAACTTTACAACAGCTCAAGAAAAAAGAACATCATTTAGAAATTGTTTCTAATTTTCATGTCTGTATAGAACAATACCAACAAAACATTTAAGATCTAAAAAGAGTATTTTGAGGAGCAAAACAGAATTTTATATTCTATTTTTTATTCTTGTCATCATGTCACTATGCAATTTATTCAATGTTCATCCCAATTCCAATAAATTAATTAATATCTACGTACCTCATTTTGTAGATCTTGAATAACTTTATATAGAGATGAAACCAAGGAAATCTTGTCTTTCAAACTTTTAGCATAACTTGCTATAGATGTTTCTGGTACTGTCTAACAAAAACCATTTAAGATATATAGTTTAAGAGACTATCTAATATATACCATTCTAATTTTTTTAAAATTTTTAAAAATTAAATTTTTTTAATATTTTATAATTCAGTTCTTTAGTTTCAAATTTTCTTATAGTTCAAGAATCATGGATTACCTTGAATTCTGATAACCATTCTTCTACAATCCCTGTATCTGCATCCAACATGTTTCAGTGTATTCTTAATTTTCAACCTTAAATTGTGGGGCATAAGAAATAAGTGTTAATTTTCTAATATGTTTTTCCTAGAAACTGGGAGTACCCCAGCAAGATTTCACACTTTTTTTTGATACAATATTATCATTAGTAATGGTATAATTACTTTTCATTTATCAACACAAACTTGCTAACAAAGTACAGGGATAAAATTAACCAGCAGCAAAGAGGCTCTGTCTCCTACAATTTTGAAAATGAAATCTACTGAACTTACACAATATACTACTGCAAATGAAAATGTCAGAGAATACAATGTTAGGAATCCATTCTTCCTCATTCATATCTATTAGTAGAAATCATTTATCATTTATATATCTTATCTCCATTTGCATCCAACATATTTCAATGTATTCTTAATCTTCAGCCTTAAATTATAGGCATTAAGAAGTGTCAATTTTCTAATATGTTTTTCCTACAAACTGGGACCACCCCTGCCAGATTTCACTTTTCTAAATTATTTTTTATGCAGAATTGCACTTGCCCTCTGCATGGATGTAGAAAAGAAATCAGAACCAGAACAGAAACTGAACTGATAATTTTCCCTTTCAATTCAATATCAAGTAAGAAGGGGCTCTAAAGGCCACATCCAAGATTAAGACATTGTAGCCAATGGAACTGAACTGTAACTATATAGTATTACAATAAAAGCATTCATTCCGCTCCCATACTATATACTTGTTTGTGAATGCAACTTCTTTCTCATCTTAGATGCTACAGTATCATATAGCCAAGTAGGACACACAACTAATGACTAGTGTTTCCTAAGTCTGAGCCAATTTTCTAACAGTTATATGCACAGAAAGGTAACAATATATATTCACAAGCACAGTATCTCCTTATATTAATAACAAAATATTACTAATGTTAATTAGTAATTACAAATGTGAATTTTACTAACACTATATTAATAATCTAAATGTTAAGCAATGTATTATATAATTACATTTCAAGTATTCATTACTTAAAAAAAGAAAATAAGAACTTCTGCTAACAATGCTGTATCTATTATTTTCTATGCACAAGTCAGTACGTTGAAATGATCGTAGGCTGCATTCAAATGCATCTACAACTAGCATTATTTTGTCCACATTTATGAAGTATTAAATTAAACAAGGAATGCTGGCTTAATCTACAATAGCCAAGAATCAGGATAAATCTGGCAGTCCCTTGTCAGACTAACACATTTTATTAAAAGTATGTTTACCGTTTATGAAGCCTCATACCTTTTAATAAAATTTGTTAATCTGATAAGGTGCTATCATACTGGATAAATATGAAGAGGAAAGAGTAAATTGACAATAGCAGAGTAAACCCACTCATATTCAGAAGCATGAAGAAAGCAGTATACTCAATGAGAGATCATACATGTAGTCCTCAATTTATGAAAACTATGATCATTAAGCAAAGCAACTACAGGATCACCTTGTTTAATGGCCACAGTCCTGCTTTCCCAGCTGTAGGAAGACCTGCACTATAGCACCTCCATAGCTAAGGCCTCACAGGGCCTCCATGATCTTCTGAGGCACTATTTCTTACCTTGCTGGGTCCTACGCTTTTGGGCTTCCTTCTTCTCCAATAAGTCTTGCTCTGTTTACCTTTTCCAAAAAAGTATCTTTCCCAAGGAGAAGCAGTCAGTTTGCCACATGGCATTCCCATACAGAAGCCTCTTAATGGCATTCCAGAGCATGCACATTTTTGGATTGGCCACAATTCTCAGAATGAGAATTCTAAATGCTTCTTAAATGGCACCTGCAATTGGAATTGCACCATGTGGCTTCTCTTATAGGACGGTTGTATAGTGTATCAGCTTCTTGGAAAACACAATCTTTGGAAGAAGTAAGTGGAGCAAGATGTGATGGGGCAGGAGAGACTCAAGGGTGTGAGACACAGCCTGGTGTGAAATAGCCCAAGGGACCCAGAAGGACAGGATGGGGAAGATAGGCAGATGAGAACAGCTGCGGCTTCCCTGTGGTCAGTTGTAAGGGCAGGCAGATTGCTAAGCATCCAAATTTTGTTCAGGTAACTATGGGGGCACTGCAGTGGCCATAACCTCCAGCACAGATTGTGAATCCTTTTTTTCAGGACCATCACAGTTTCAGACAATAGTGGAAATGAATGGGCTAAGTCAAGGACCACCTGTTATAATTTTCCACAATTGTCTGCTGTTAGACAATTCATACCACTGATAGAATTATTTTCAGAATGCAGGGGAGATGAGCATTCTTCAAATATATATACAAGTTCTTGCTTAGTGAGAACAGATGTTGTTTGACCAAAACATATTAGCTTGGCTCTACACTCAAACATTGAATTTGAAGTAAGCAGGTCATCATATATAATCACTGTAATCCATGATTGCAGAGAATGCTTTAAAGAGCAAACATGAGGTCTTGTGCAATAGTCCATACATAAAATAAGTTACTGAAAAATCCACTTCTAAATAACATTAAAATATCAAAATTTCATTAAACATCATCAAAATTACCAAATCATGGGAGATTTCTGCAGTTAGGTTTCAGAAATTTGTAAAAAACATTTTTAATAAATTCATAAATGAAGGTCAAGTTTTATGAACGCTATGTGTGTTGATAGATGTAGGCATAAAGCTTAACAGGTTTGTAGGTCTCTTTTCTCTATTTCTATCAATAGGACGCCAGTTAATCATGAGGAAGAATAACATGTTATTTCCACAAATCCAGGGTACATTATCTTGAGCTGACAAGACCGTACAGAAACGAAGAGGTTTTTTTCCCTGGAGTGTATTTATAACTACAGAGAACAAGTGACTCATTTAAGAACATTTAATAGTGTAGTCTTTAGAATGCCTTTTCTATTAAGTAACTATTTGATGGAAATTGAAACAATTTAAACTTCCTGAGTATTTCTTTAGAATATTATTGATTATTCACTAGTGTCTCTTTCTTGAGGCAAAGGCACAAGTTAAAAAGTACAAAGTAATTCTGAAAACCATAGTGAATTTTTTTCTCTATTAAGAGAAACAGGCAAGAAAAAATATATTATCATAAGACCATATACAGTTTGTTTTATGAATTACCCAAATAAGACCTAAAAGCAAAGCTTAAGGTTTAAGGTTTAAATTTTAAGTTAAGTGTAACAGAATATCTGTCTGATCTTGATGAATATAAATGACTGGGACCTGATAGATTATATTCCAGAGTTCTGAAGGAGCTGGCAGATGTTATCTCAGAACCATTGTACCATATCTTTAAAAAATCCTGAAGCACTGGGGAACTACCAGAGGATTGAAAAAGAGCAGATGTGGGTCCCATCTTCAAAAAAGGAGAAAAAACAGACCAATCAGCCTAACATCAATACCTGGGAACATGTTAGATAATAATAATAATAATAATAATAATAACAACAACAACAACAGCAGCAGCAGCAGCAGCAGCAGCAGCAACAACAACAAAACACAGATCTATCAATATAGGGCTCGCAATCTATGCGTCCTCCTGGACACACAGCTGTCCTTGGAAGAACATCTGATGGCTGTGGCCAGGGGGGCTTTTTATCAGGTTCGC
>JANHZT010003936.1:49392-61705 GCA_032468215.1 Stegonotus admiraltiensis
GAAGGCTATTGCTTAACGCATTGTAAGCCGCCCTGAGTCTCCGAAGAAGGGCGGCATATAAATCAAAGAAAAAAAAACCCATGACTAACGGAGCAGGCGCAGGCTACACTATAGGCTGGCAAACATTTGTGATTTGAATTCAGCGGATATTTTTATTTTTGCTTTTCTGATGAGACAACAATTCCAAATATTTCTGAAAATATACAGGAACTGAAAGTACTAAATGATGTCTGAAGGACATTCTGTGTTGGAAAAAGTTTCCTTCCAAACAAAGGCAGGTTTTCAGGTTATTTTAAATGTTCTCAAAAAAGAGGACCTGGAACTTGTCTGCCAACAACCGAGCCATTCGGTACTTGATTTAATACGTTTTTGTTTTCCTGTTTCCAAGGTTTGGCTATGTTAGTCAACTGCAATGAAAACTAATAGACAAAAAAAGAATCTTAATTATACTATAAGATTTTGTGTATTGTAGCTTATCAAACATGGTAAGTGTAGAGTTAGTATTTTTTCCTCCACTGACTCTCTGCACTCCCCCCATCCTTAAGAAGATATATGGACACTCATCTTGCCTCTAAAAGACCAAGTTGTGGTCCATGAAAGCCGAGGCCATCAGTATCTGAGGCTTCAAAATGCCACAAGATCTCTCACAGGGACCACCCAAATTATTCCTTTGCTTAGAATACCAACGTTATCCTTAGAATTTCTGGAAGGAGAAAAGCTGATCCTCAGATACGGACCTTAAGAGGTGGGTTTCATGATAGCTGAAGAAAAAAGAAGCCAGGCTCCAGGGATCTTCTCCCAAGGAGGCCAACAAAGAGAGGACAGTTTCAGTCAACCACAGGCTACTCAGTGCCTCATAGCAAGTGCTGAATCCTTCCTTCTCTCATGCAAGAGAGGAGCTGAGAGCATGGGTTGCCCGGGGAGTGGGGGAACCTCTGAATTGATGAAGGACCTTTCCAGCAGCCAAACTTTCCCATGGGTGGGAGATGTTTCCTTGCAACTGAGTAGCCAGGGTCCCTAACAAGGTTCACCTCTGGCTCCAAATGGCAACCCTTGGGCTTCTGGTGGAAAACAAAATGGAGTCCATAACCCTGGTGCTGCCTTTCTATCCAGAATAAGATACAACAGGATTCCAGATCCTGTAAGATCATAGCATTCTCGTTTAATAAAATGATGCAAAAAAGACAACGACAGATTTCCAAACCACCCAAAAAGTACAAAACAAAAATGTCTGACAAACTTTTTCCAGAACCAGCAGATATGCAATCAAACGCTTTGTCTGCAAAGACTGGGTGGCACACCATGCAAATATGAATCATTGTTGTTTTAGGTTAGTTTTTGTGCCTGGATTTCTATTTCACCTTTTGTTCCAGAAAGGACTTCAAAGTCAGTTAATTTCAGACTAAATACTATAAAATTAAATAACGAGAGTGGTCTTCTGATCAAGGGGGCATTTTTCAGCCCTAACCTCATTCTGAGTCAGGATGGGATTCATTGCTTTTCATGTCTCTGCCATCACACTCTTTGCCCAGATGGTGGACCTGCTGTGCCCATGAGAATTGTGTCCAAACTGCAAGCAAGGACAGCAAGTGCCCTCCCTCAGCAGCCCCCACCCCCACTCCCCTTTATTTCCCCTTCTCCTTTGCACCATCCATCTCACTGAAACCGGGCAGTGAAGTTTCAAGGAAGAGATTATAGAGAGTCCTGAATCAACAGGCATTTGTTTAGGGACTATTTGAAGTTACAACAGCATTTTAAAAAGTGACATGACTGGTCCTTGCACTTATGACCGTCCCCTGCAATCACATGATCATGATCCAAGAGTTTGGCAACTAGCTGGCATTTACAACTGTTGCAGTGTCCCAGAGTCATGCAGTCACTATCTGCCACCTTCTCCAGCTGACTTCTGACAAACAAAGCAAAGAAGCTGGCAGGGAAGGTTGCAAATCACCAGCACAATATTATGTCTCACTTAATAAGGTGACCAGAAGCGCTATTTTATCTTTAATTATTTAAAGTTGCCTGCACTTTTAAAGAAATTTATCCACCAGTTCTCTGTCCCAGAACAAGAGGAGTGAAGCCTCACCCTCTCTGCAAATTCGAGCTGGCCTCTCTTCCCACCTTTCCCAATCTTTTCTGACTTGGACAGAAGAAGAAAACTAAGAAGGTCTAGCAAAACCTAGGAAGCTGAGATTGCTAAGAAGAATTTGGCCACTTACTAAATCATTTTGAGGGTGTTGGTGAAATAATCATTGTCAAATATCAAGCTTTTTAAAAAAACAAAATATCTCAAAGAAAGGATAAAACAGCTAAAGTCCATGAAGGGTCCATGAAAAAAGCTCATTCAAAGAATGTTGCAAACAGATTTCTTACAATGACATCAATCACCCTGCCATTAATACAATACAATACAATACAATACAATACAATACAATACAATACAATACAATACAATACAATACAATACAATACAATATAATGGAAATGTTGTACACAACTGGTTTCAGAAGCCCCAACAGAGTGGAAAATGTGGCTGCCAACTGCATGGCTGATATGCAAACTTGTTTGGATCTGGAAAATGCAGATCTCTTTGGAAAAGCTAGCTGATTCCATGGAAGTTTCTTCTAGCTTGAATCGATTAACAATTTTGGTTATTGGGTTAGAAACAAAGTCTTGATTCTGCAGAAGTTCTCTCCCCCCACCCTTCTTCCTTCTACATCACAAAGCAGCAATTAAGCTGAGGAATATACACCAATTCAGAGTTGTGCAGAGTTGTTTTTCCATTCTAATTGGTTGGCATGTTCACATCTAACACTTATAAGAAAATATTGACTGCAAGAAAGCATTTTCATATACGCCATGATTCATTCATTCATTCATTCATTCATTCATTCATTTTCATTCATTGCTTTTCATTAATCTGAGCTGGTTTATGAATCAAGTCAGCACTCATGACTGGGACAATAGAAATATATATTTCCAAGATCCACATTGTAGGTTATCACTCTGCTTCTTTTCCTTCATCAGAAACCATTCAATAATAAGAGCCAAGGTGGCGCAGTGGTTAGAGTGCAGTACTGCAGGCTACTTCAGCTGACTGCTAGCTGCAGTTCAGCAGATCGAATCTCACTGGCTCAAGGTTGACTCAGCCTTCCATCCTTCCGAGGTGGGTAAAGTGAGGACCCGGATTGTTGGGAGCAATATGCTAACTCTGTAAATCACTTAAGAGAGGGCTGTAAAGCACTATGAAGCGGTAGAGTGCTATTGCTATAATATCAACTACTGGCAATATTCATTTTAGTAAAACAATCACTGAGCTACCAGTAAATCATCCTGCAGTTTCTGTAGCACTAAAGGAGAAAAAAAAGCTAATGAAATGCAGAGCAGGTAATGAGTGCTTCAGTTCTTCTGGAAACACTATTTAATGACACTTTGTTTTGTGCACAACATACTAACCAGTAGATAGCTGAACTGCTGTTTAGTTGACTAACCTAGTGTTCTGGTTTAGTGTAATAACACCGGCGGACCCATAAATGAATGACATAGTTGGATATGCAAAGTAACCCAGACAAATGAAATCAGTTTATTTGTAGTTGGGCATGTTGCATAAATCCCTCTGCCAGTAAAACTCTCCTGACCCTAAACCCCTTTGAATGCTCATTACAAGATTGTGTTTATTTATGATGTGACTTTATCTGATCTCTTGATGGGATTACAGCCTGGGTAGAAACTAACCATGAAGTATAAAATATAATGTCTTCTCTGAGTGAAGCAACCTTCTGCTTGAAAGAGGGAAATGGAGATGTGTCTGAGAATCAGTTTTGGGGACCACTCCAATGCTCAAGTGGCACCCCTCACCAACCTTGTCTCACCTAAAGTGAGCAGTGTTTGAAAAAGTTAGCATTGTGATGGGAGATCATCAGAAAATCCCAGATCTATAAGGAAGACTCAAACTCAAAACACATTGGAAGGAAGCAATGGCCAGCTGCAGCTTCGTTACCACCAAGAAATTACATGGAAGGCATCAATAAAGTCAAACTTAACTTGGAAGAGTTTTGCCTACAGAAAATGGTAGCTCCTAAAGCGATTATGATTGACCTAGGCAAAAGCTAAGCAGGGTGGAGCCAAGGGAAGTCAGAGAAACATTCTTGAAGAGCCCCCTGAGTCTTACTGTGCAAACCCTGAGATGGGCGTCTTCATGCAGTTTCCAGGGTTGAGTGGGACTTGAGGGAGAATTTAGCTTATTTTGCATTACGAATGAGTAATGAAAGAGAGTAAAGAAAGAGAACCCGTTTTCAAAGAAGAGAATGTCTTTTAGTTCTCAGGGGGGAACAGCAGCTTTTCTGGGCTTGTTCAATGCCAAGGTGAGCAAGGAGGAGCCCTCACGAACATCCCCTTTACAATCCAGCACACTGCGGCCCTTTTAATGTAATGGCACGGGTGGGGCAAGTCCTGGAGAGGCAGCAGAAGAGAACTTGCAGTCCTATGGCGACAGCAGGCCAGTAGGAGCAACAGCAGCTCTGGCAAAGATGATCCATTTGACATAGTCAGAACAGGCTCTTAGCACTTTCCAGCAATTCACAATATCACTTATCAGAACAGTAGAGATTAGCACCTTGCAATGTTGTTATCCCAGTACCCCAGCGTTGTCTACTTCGATAGCAGGAATCTCTAAGGCCCAAGGCAAAGAAAGCTCTTTTCCAATCTTTGCCATGGATTGCAAAGACCTCCCTCTCAGCGTGCTGACAACTGAGCTGTAACTTTGCTCCATGATTGTCCTCCAAGATGAAGGAAATCTGAGAATCAGTGTATTTCGCAGACATTTCTGCATTTAATAAAAGTCTGGGAAATATTTCACATCAAAATATTGAGAGGTAGGTTCCTAGTGGGATTTTCTAAAGAAGGCAACATGTGCTTGGTCTACATTCATGGGAGTTACTTCTGAACATTTTGCCCAGAGTCTGGGCTGTTCTGCTGTCGGAGAAGGAGCAACACTTTGATAGCCTATAAAAGTTACCAGGTAGGACAACCAGGTATGCACAAATGTGTACAGATGTCCATGCAAGGGGATCGGGGGAGAAGAGACTGTGCAGGAATGTCCACAGAAGGCTCAGAAAAGTCATGACAGTGGCTGCAGCTGTGAAGTTCCATCCTCTTAGTTCAAGGGGAGCTTCCATCACACAGTCACCAACTCCATCTCAACTCTTTTGGCCCTCCTCTCCTGGGATGGCTCTGAGAGGGTTGAAATTTAGGAAGGAAAGTGAGCTGCGTCTTTTGTGTGTAAAACTTCATCTTCAGACCAAGGTCAATTGTGAAGTGATTTTGTCAGAATCCAATTCAAGGAAATGGTTTAAAACAAACAAAGCCAAGCATTTCCTCAGGCTGAGGTTTGAAGAATGAGCATTTTCCATGTAGCAGCCAATCTGATGATTTGAAGAGCTTAGCGCATCCTTCAGTGCCTTTGAAGAGACATCTTTTGATTCCTCTGAGCACAGATCTTCAGGTAACCTGGCTGCTGAGTGTTGCTGGCCACACCTCTTCTGTCAATGCATCTTTCTCCCTTTCATCTATTGCTAAGATCTAGTGGTCAGATTGGATACTAGAAGCTTTATTAAAAAATAACCCAAAGACAGGTTGCTACTCTAGCAAGCTTCTAGATCAGAATGTTGGTTTCCTGCATGGGTGCTCTTTGCCTATGTGGGGCATGTTGGTGGGGGATGATGGGGTGGAAGTCCAATATATCCAGAAAAGATTATAGTGGGGAAGGTTGGCCTCAAATTCTATAAGCACACAACTGCTGGGGAAGGGGAAGGTCCTACTAGGGAAGCAGCTTTAATACTGATCTCATCAAGAAGCTCTGAGAAGTTGCTGAGGAACCTCAAGGATTTTTGGAGCAGCATTTTAGCACATCCGCTGCTTGAGATGCGGACAGAATGCAAGGCTCCATTGAGGGGGTTGGGTTAGGATCAAGGAATGCCACCTCCAAGTCCACTTTCAGCCATGGAATTTCATGAGGGGATTTGGGGCTTAGTTGTGGTTGCCCAGACCAGTTTCTGTAACTGGGATAAGGTGGAAATAGCAAGGGCAATGCCTACCAGTTTGGGAAGGCAGAAGAAAGATCCAAGTGTCGTAAGGACATTCTTCTCAGCATCTCAATTTAGCAAAAAAGGAAGCATTTTGCACAAACAGTTTCTAAGGATTTGTACAGCAAAACACTAGTGTGCAGTTGTACTTGCTCTAGTGATTACTTATGTATTACTTCATTTATTATTTATTTAGCATATGGCAAAGAGTGCATGAATAACAGTAATAAAATTATATAGAAGCAGCACATAATACTATGGTACACGTATGACAGAAATATGTAATCAATTTTGTAAGGTTTGAGAGATAAATTATATATTAGTTATAGGTTACATACATGTTGATTCGTAAGAATAGAATAAGTGTTCTATATATTGATACGTAGGCCATTTATGCAATTGAGCCAAACTGAATGAAGGATCATAAGTGGTACATCAAGACTATCAGTAACCCACAACTGCCAGCACACTCGGGTATGCCAGGCTTACGAATTGGAAGGCTTAAACCCAGGAACCCCCCATGGATACTGGCACAGCAGCTGCATAATGCTAACTTTGATGTAAAATCTGAGTGGAATGGAAACTGGACTGTCAAACATCCAGATTCAGGAAAAAATATACCTGATCTGACACAAAAATTAGCAGGTTTTGATGTCACCTGCCAGACTCCCTATTTAAATGGGGCAGAGGATCCTCCCCTGAATGTCACGGTGGGGCTCCTCGTCAGACCACATAGTGAGCAGCCACCATCGGAGTGCTTATACAGGAGGAAAAGCAGATATAATGCTAATATTATATTAGCTAGATATAATACTAGCTAACAAACACTGGGCTTAATTGTTTCATTTATAGGGATGGACAACTTTTCAAATGAATGAATGGCCCAAGCACAGCTAAGAATTTGGCATTGCATCAAACGTAATAAAAATAAAATTGGCTTTTGAACTATTAAGAATTTAGAAGCCAACGGGAACATTTGAAGGATTTTTGGGGGAGAGGGGTTTCCTCGTGGACTTCCCTTTGCACAGCCCTAACGGATCGAGACTATTAAGGAGTTTGCTTTGGTATAGGATTAGGATTAGGCGTAGGTTTAGTTTACAAGGTGCACAAGGTGCCCTAGAGGATCAGACTCTTGTCCTGTCCTGATGCAGTTGTAGAAGGCATCCCAAGGGCCCCTGCTCCCTCTCCCCCTCCCCTTCATGTGGCCCCACTGCGCAGGCTAAAATTCCATTTCTTAAAAGTCAGACATGGGTAGGAGCTGAAAGGTGCCCAACAACATCCTGCTCCCTTCTCTTTGGCAAAATCTAGCCAGGCCCTGCTGGAGACCCCACTCATTTCTTAATGGCGCATCCTTGTCTCCCCCCCCCCCACCATCTCCAGTGATCTCCTGGAGCTCCTGCATCTCCTCCCAAGAATGGCGTGGTCAGAGTTTCAGTTTTGGCAACTTTTTCCTGCGGATTGAATCACTTCATCTGCAGCTTGGCAGGAGAAAGGCACTTTTGGCCAGGCCTAGTCTTCATCTGGTTTCCATTAGAGCAGAACATTAATTCCTTTATGCTTTATAAGCAACGTGCGTCTACCCGCTGCCAATGGGCTACGTAGCTTTCAAAAAAGCAGTGGTGGAGTTGGGGGAAAGAGCCTATCTGACCACTTGTAGTCTTGTTGCCACAAAAGGCCACTTTAGTTGCATTACCAGCCTGCCAAAATGGAGACACCGCCCCCCCCGCCCCATGTTCCTACCCTTTCAGCCAAGAAGGAACAGGAGAAAACATGATAGGAAAGTATAAATTGGTTCTCCTACGCTCTTTCAATTTTAACGTTGGGTCTTTATGGCTGCTGCTACTACTACTACTATATTGTTGCCACTTGTCTGTCCTTCTGGAGCCCAACCTGTGGTCAACAGTGCTTACCACCAATATTCAACCGCAAGAACCTCCTGAGAGATTGACTGAGCAGAGAAGAAAAGCTGTGCCAGCCTGCCCGAAGTCACAATACCTTGAGGCAGTTTATGCAAACTCTGGCCTGGTGGCATGTATAAAGAAGACATTTTCCCTCCTTCCTTGGTCCAACATAGAAGCAGGGAGCTCTTAACCCAGTGTGAGTTTCAGTGTGACTTCACAAACATGTGCTGCAACTTGCTTTAAGAGCCTAATGCTAAGTATGTCCCCGGACATAAACCTACTTTCAGCTGATACACAAAGCAGAGCAAGGGTGACAGCAGAACAGAAGGGAACCATAGAGTTGGAAGGCACCTTGGAGGTCTTCCAGTCCAACCCTCTACTCAGGCAGGAGACCCTCTGTCATTACAGAGTCAAAACTCTTCTTAAAAGCCTCAGTGATGAAGCACCCACAACTTCAGGAGGCAAAGCATTCCACTGATTAAAGGTTCTTAAAAAGAACTTGAAAACACATTTCAAAGAGAGCCGGCCTTGGCCTTCAGCAGAGCATCAACATAAAATAAAGGCTCTTTCCTATTTGTGTCCCAGGGGATTTGCTCTCTGGCTCAAGAGAAACTGCATGAGGCCCACACGATGCCTGGAGGGATGAGCCTCCACCAAGACTTCCAGCCCAGGAAAGTGGGGGGCCTTCCCAACAGAAGGCTAGTAGACAGGAAAAAGCTGCTTAGGCAGACTCAGAGGTGATATTATTTCCTTTCTAGCTATTTTTAGAGTTGCTATCTAGGTGCTTCTGTTAAAACCAGAACATTCCCAATGGAGTTTCTCTCATGCTCAAAAGGGGACTGAATGTTTCCAAGAAATCAAATGCGTACAGAGACACACTCAATATACGACATTTCCTCAAGGCTGCTTGTGATGTCCTGCCAGAAGCAGATCATGGAAAGCTGCCATTGGCTTCTGGGGTCCCCGAGGCACGACTGACAGGTGAGCTTTGTCTTCATGGGCCACCAGCTGCCCATGTCGGATGAGGCCTTTCCAGCCAGTGGTCTCTTTTCAGTCACAGCACCTCTGAAGGACGGCATCGAGACAGAATTGAAAACAACATGTCATCCTCGCTTCTGTCCTGAGATGGTTGGTAACTTTTCCGGCTGGGCTCCGTTAATGGTCTGTTTATTTTTCTTGGTTATTGAGTGCGATTTCCATTCTCCCATTCTGCTAGTATTGCTCTCCCATAAGGATGAGAAACCTCATAATTTCGAATGTATCTGAAGTCCCCTATAATTATTGTTAAAAATAGTCTTCTCCAGTTTGAACGCCCATAATCTGTCAGAAAACCAGGCCTGGCCGTGCTAGCTGGGGATTATGGGAGTTGAAGTTCACCATACCTAAGAGGTCAGAATAGCCCCTACTCTTAGTTTACAGAAATCAAAGTTTCTTTCTTTGTTGCTTTCTCCTTCATGGTTTCTTGGGGTGCTTTTTAAAAAACTTTTTGCTTTCTTCTTCTTCTAAACATTTTCTGGCAGCTCCGAAAGCAAAACCCTGGCCCTCACTCGACATTTCAGCGAGGAACAGAACAAATAAGTTCTATCATAGGGGAAAAAAACATCCTGTTTTCTTGGTCTCTTGATGCTGGATGCAAACGTAACCCCACCCTGTCTGTTTTTGGAAGATCAGATTATTTTGAGCTCACAAAGTTTCCCAGACATTTGTCAGCACTATAGAGTTATTTATTTCCAACAAAGGTTTGCAAAGGATTGGTGCCTTCACTGGGCTATCGAGTCTTCTTTGTGTAAGGAGGTCAGACTACAATCCCTGCTCTTCAAGAGAGTGGGCAAAAACACGGAAGGGCATGTGTTGTGAACGCATTTTCTTTTCATTACAAGCTCCCAAGTGGGCAATCTGGAGCATCAGGCAGACACTGCTGTGGTGACATGAGGCTTGGCTGCACTGAAGATAGAAAAGAGAGAGAGAGGCCACATTTTTCCAACACACCAAACCACATGCTAGCCAAGCACAACTGTTCATCTGTGGCAAAAAAAAAAATAGATCAGAGTGGAACTGAATGCAATGGCCACCTTCACACAAGCTGGCAGAATGATGGCTAGTTCCTACAAGACAAAGAATCTGAGCTAATCAGCCCGGGGACATCCACAGGTGTTTAACTCAGATACTAGATTAGGTAAAAATGGGGCTGTAAACCCAGAGCATCCACAGAGGGTGTCAACAACAACAAAAAATCAAGATGGCACCTGCAATCATTCCAACAAAGGCCAGACTGATTTTTAATGTGTATTGCAAGACCAGAGCTTTGATGACCTGGTTGCAGGCACCATCATGACTTTTTTGACTCTCCCTGCAGATGCTCCTCTACAATCCCATTTTTACCTGGTCTACCTGTAAGTGAGCCACCCCCTTCCTCATTGTCCAATTCAGCTTCCTGCTGAAAGCACATGGGAGCTTTCTTGCCCAGTTTTCCCTCTCTGTGACCTCCCATTGTCTCCACTTCCATTCAATTCCATGGGGAGACTTCAGCCAGCAGCTCCTCCTGGGGACATTTCCACTTGGGAAGGTGCATTTCCACTTGGGAAGGTGGGGAGGGAGGCATCCACAAAGGGGTGGAAAGAACAAAACCTCACCAGAAAAAGCAGCTTTCTCTGCCTCCAAGAATGCAAGCACAGCACCTTCAGCAAGAGAGAATTAAAATAAAAAAAAATAAAAAAAAACCACCAGCACCCAGAAAGCAGAAAAACAGAAACCACTTTCTTAGGAGACAAAAACTTTGGAGAAAGTGCAAAGCTGTTTTCAGCCTCAAGAGAACAGTGAGTCTCTTGTGCTTGTAGATTTCTGAAGAGATGGGGGACTGGGGAGCGGGTTTTCTCCTCCTTCTGATTTAGAACATGGCTTTGATCCTTTATGCAACTTTGAAGCAGCTAATTCTGGTCATAACACTTTGGGCATCTCCTCGTGGCCTGCACAGCTGCCCAGAGATACTTCAGCTTGAGCTGATGTTGCCCTTGAGTAGGAGAACTGGAGAGGGATGCTGCTGTCAGAACTCCCTGGTCACACGCCCGTGGGAACACTAGAGGGAAAGGCAGCCTAAGTGGGGTTCCCTTCCTGCCCCAAATTCTTAGGAATCTGCATAGATCGCCATGATGTGTCTCTGTGGTGAATGCGTGGTCGCATCATGTGTGGTGCCCTTTGGCCAGCATGCCCCAGGTGTAAAAACTCCAAGGTTTCCCTCCAGTAAGCCAGAAATTATCTTCTCATCTCTGCCTGCCCTTTCCAATAAAGACCCCAGTTTTTACAAAAAGCAAGCATCCCACACAGCTCGTAAAGCCATCGGCAGTCAATGGCATGGCTTCCCCGTAGAAGGCCTCAAATAGAGAACGCCTCACTTCGCCAGCATACAATTTACAGGAAGAAGCCTTACTTAAAACACGTTGCCTTCATTCTCTTAAAGCTGCAGGCAGACCGTGTTTTTTAGGCATGCTCGAAGCTGCCGGCCATCGCCCTGCCTTTGTTCCTGCTTCTGGCACTTCTGACCAAAACCTATTTACAAGGACTGCAAATGCTATTTGTTGAGCGGCGAAAGGAGGATGAAGAAGGACGAGGTCATAGCTCGATAGAATCACGGAGTCCGGCCTCAGTGAGGTTCTGAGAAGTTGGGAAGTGATAAATGCTCCAGATTCAACAAACAGTGAGCCTTCACATCAAACAGCTTATAAATCTGAAAATGAAAAGAGGTGTCTCATGTTTCTCTTAAAACAGCCCTTTAAATTATTGCTGTGGTGGAAAAGAATCCCAGTTATGAAATTCAAGAAGCCACTTAGCATTTTGTGTACCTTGACCCCTAGAAAAGCTGTTTAAATTTTCTTTTTGGACTAAGTTTCAGTTGAATTAATTGTGTTGGGCTGTAATAAAATTTCTCCCAGCATTAGAAAGTCATCCTCTTTGATGCTAAAGGAATTTTGTTTTTGTCTTTTTTCCAAAGGGGAAGAACATTGCAGTGAAATTTTCATGGAAAGAGACAGCAGGGCAGTTTGGACAGGAATGCCGTTTTCCTTCTGCCCAGCTGGCCGCAGCCCCCTTAGCTTCCCAAGCTTCAACCTGATTACCAAAATCTCCTCCCCCCCGCACCCCCCCCGCCCAGAGATGGGGAGAGTTCTGGGCAGCATGATAGAAAAAAGAAGTTGAGATTCTAGAAAGAGTGCAGAGAAGAGCAACAAAGATGATTAGGGGGCTGAAGGCTAATACATATTTATTTATTTTCATTTATTTTTAAAAATTTTATACCGCCCTTCTCCCGAAGGACTCAGGGCAGTGAACAGCCAG